>OVAX01000832.1:0-62674 GCA_900406405.1 Lepidium africanum | reverse complement strand
CTCTTGGAAGAGTTCAGATCGTGTTTCGGGTCTGGGGTGGATTTGTTTTTTGGACGGTACATATGGAGAATGTAGGGGGGCACGACAAATTCGGCGAAGTCTTTCGGCAGTGCACTCGGAGGTGGAAGCTATTCTTTGGGCTATAGACTCTCTGATTCTTTCCCAAATTCTAGAAGTGGATTTAGCGACAGATTGTTTGGATGCTTTGAAGATACTTCTTAATCCAGGAGATTGGCCGACTTTCCAACCTTACCAGGAGGATTTTGATAGTTTGAAGTCTCTTTTTATTGCTTTCTCTCTTCATGTAATTTCATGCTGTCTTAACCATATGACTGATGCTCTCGCTCGTTCTTCTAGAGAGTCACCTATTGGTTTTGAAGTGTAACTTATTTGGTGGTTTTATTAATGTGAGTTGACAAAAAAAAAAAAACTATAGCTACATGGCTTTTTCTCCTTTTTTTATAATCTGCATACATATCAATTTTTTAATATGCATATTTTTTATTGTGTCATCTATGTATAAATGGTGAAAACAAAAATAGATGGTCCCATTGCACTAGATCTGTTTTTGTTCACCCAAACATTCAAACCCTGAGTATTCCTTCCACAAATTGATCACTTAAAAGTTTTGCAGCCAATTCACTTGATAATGCTTCTTATATTGCGACATACTCGGATTTAAATTTAAATTGTGTATAGTATAATTTGCTAATATTTTTACTATGAACCCAATGTTCCTAGTGAAATGCTTGGGGCAATTATATATATTAACTTAAAGTTTACTAGCAATTCTTTAGTTGTCATAAGAGATTAACACCTTGAAATGTTACTGTTTTATTTAATTTTCATGTTAATTAGTCTTTCGTTACAAGTTATAACAGTTTTAGAGTTCATAGTGTTGGATACTATATCAAAGGTTCTTCAGTAACTATGATCTCCATGATTTTGTGGTTTTTAGTTGGTTGATGACTTTTAACATGTATTGAGCGCATTTCACAAGAAAGAGTAGCCACATTGCTACATACAATCTATAGATCATAGTGTTGAATACTTAACTAACTTCACAGAGATATTTAGAAATCCAGAGAGTTAAGAATGTTTTTTCTGGCATTGATCGAGTTCAATTTACTACAGCGAGACTTTACTGTTTATACAACAAGAAGCCGCACTTTGCGCTATGGTGGTCTTGTAAACGACTCTTGGTTGTCTCTCAAGATGCTAAAGATTTGTCTGTTTCCGACAGATTACATAGCCACTTGGACTCTCTTTTTTAATTATATACATACAATGTTCGACGTTTCTTTCAGTAGCCTCATTGATTTCCCTCTATTTTTGTTTTCTTTAACGAAATTATTACTATCGAATCTTACTATGAAGAGTAATAAATAAATCAGTCTCAGAAGCTTTTGCACATTTTTTTGATATCGATATGATTCCTGGATATATATCAACATGTTTCCTATAGTTCATCACACAGTTAAACTGTCTACCTAACTCACCTTCTCATTAAACAATACTCTGTTTCGTTTTAGTTGTCATTACAGAGTTTTGCACACATACTAAAAAAATAGGTAAATATTCTATTATATTTTTATTTGACTATTAGAATTCTAAACCATTTAATATTTTATTTATTTAATTAGGGGTAAATGAAATAATTTTGTATTAAAAATTAAATTGGAAAGCGAGAATGACAACTAAAGTGAAACAAAAAATTTAGCCTAGAATGACAAATAATATGAAACGGAGGGAGTATCTTATGGCATATATTCGACAATTTGAAAAATCATAACAATATACAAACTTAATAGTATCTTCACATTTTCATCCAAATACCAACTTTACTCTCACTAACAACATCCAATAACAATTTACCCAAAAAAAAAAAAAACCACATCCAACAACAATGATATTCTTAAATTATTGTAATAGTATATGCACTAGAATTAAAGAAGTCTTAGACAAATTCAGTATAAGAGATCTTGGCCTAAATGGTGACATAAATTTACTATTTGCACATAAATAATTCCATAATTTCACAATTTTTTTATTATTTAAAATTTTAACTAATATTTAAATAAACAATATTTATTCTTTAGTTAAATATGGATATTCAAGATCCGTTTAGATTATAATCCGGCTTTTCAAGTTTTCAGTTTTCGATTTCACTCACTTAGCACCTATTTGAACATATCTTTTGATCAAGGTCGGTTCGGTATAGATTGGTATGGTTCAATTATGGTAGTTTGTTAAGGATCTGAATTTTATATAAATTATTTGGTTTTAACTGGGTTTTAATCTATGTTTTATTTTTGAAAATCAAAACAAATTAAGATTTAGTAAAAACAGTCTAACAAAATTTAAAATTTAAATAAAGATTTGAATATTTTGAATTTTCTGNAACAAAATTTAAAATTTAAATAAAGATTTGAATATTTTGAATTTTCTGTTATTTTGTTCCAAAATAAATAATAATATAAATTAATAAGTATAATTTTGAATATTTAAATATTAAATATTTAATAAAAACAATAATTTTTTGATATATAATTGTATTTCATGTATTTTGGATATCTCATTCAGTTTTTGATGATCAAGTTCGGATTTGGTTTTTCAACTATATGAATCTAGGTTCTTTTCGACTATTTTAGTCAATTCTAGTTTGGATTGATACATTTTATTTCAGATTAGGTTTATTTCGATTTTATAGATTATATATATATATATATATATTAACCAAAATATTATCGAGGTTTAATTGTTAAATAATACTCTTATTTATTATTTGAATGTTAGGTATTAATTAAATTTTGAATAATATATTTTAGATTAAGTTGTTTTATAAGGCATAATATTATTATCTTTTTACTAAACTAATATTTTAAATTCCACTGTTACCATAATGTTTTAACTTATTTTGTCAAATTCTGCTGATAAAATAAAACAAAAATTCAGCTAAATTCTGCATTGAACCAGATTCAACTAGATTAAGTTTTTACCATTTAGACTTCTTATCAACATTTTTTGAAAGCTAAATATTATATAGGATTTAGAATAATTATATTGATAAAATAAAACAAACTTTAAAATAGTTAATACATTGTTTCTCAACACCTATCAATATTTTGTTATAACGTAAATATTATATATGTTACTGTTGATAAAACAAAATAATTTTAAAAGAAGTTAAAACATAGTTTTTATATAATGATAGTTAATAAATGTGTAAAATATGTAGTTCTTATATAACGATGTTCAACACATATAAACTGTCAAAGAGAGTGGAAGCAATGCACAATCTGAGGACAACTTAAAGAATAATAGATGCTCAATAATAGTTGTGTTTAGAGCTGGAGACTTGGATTAACTCGAAATTGTTAACATGGAAGTAAACTATTCTTCATTGACCAAAATAAAGAACGAAAAAAATAACATGTTCGAAAAAGAGCATATTATATATGGACTTTACAGTAAATTCTTGAATTATTCGTAAACAAGAAAGTCTTATCTTATATATTATTTGCGAAGTGATATTTGTCAAAAAGTTTACGTATCAATACCACGTTAATTTTGATGTGGTTGATTACAAAGTTGTCATTCATAAAAAATTTTACATTTTTTTAAAAACTTCGTTTCTAATTTATTTATATTTTAAAATATAATTTAAAAGAAATGTAATTATCAATTAAGTTTGAAAATTATCTAGAAAATCTCAAAAATATAGAAGAACAAATTTGTTTTGATATAATATTATTTTTAATTATAATGAGATTTAACTCGTAATTAGTTTAATAAATATTTTCTAAACAGGATTAGAAAAATTAGTTTGATTTAAGAATATGAAACTAATTTCGCACTAAAATACATTTCTGGAAAGAAAAACTTATACAGATTGTTATGATGTTTTTTAATCTCTATTGTTATATATGTAAATTTGTATTAGTTCAAATTTATGCTGCTATTTGTTTTGGTTGGCAATATTGTACTATTTTTGTTATTACATATTATATCTTTACGCAAAAATAAATTCATAAAATAAAAGTTTCAAACAAGTTTTGTATATAAAAATATTAACAACATACTTACATATTCTAGAGATCACTTATTTCTATGTGTTTATAAAAATTTACAAAAATAATATAGAAAATAAAAAAATGTCGGTCTATATTTCTATCTTTAACCCATATGTTAAAAAAATCAATAAATAATAAACTTAAAGGATTTTAATTCACATGTTATTTAAAAAAATAACTGTGGAAATTCATGTCAATTGCCTTTACACCAACAGTATTTTTTATGTTTTGAAAAAATTTTCCAATAATATAATCATGTATAATATGATTTGTCAAATGTCATATTAATGAAAGAATTGATTATTATTTTTAATAAAATTAAAGATATTGTATTTAATGTTTAGAAATTTTGTTTATGAAAATTTGTTTTTCACATATTAATTTGGATTTATCTTTAGTGTTTTTGTCTAATGTCGATTATTAAAATTTAATTTCTAATGTACAAGATAAAATTTTTTAAAATTATTTAAATTAAAAATTTTTAGGTCCGCACACATGTGCGGGAAAGTCATCTAGTTTTTAATTATAAGTGGATGACCATAAAATGTCTTGTTTTTATTATTCTTAGTAACACAAATCATGAATTTAATAAATATGATGAACATAAAAAGTTAAAATTTCATTTTATCAGTCAAAAATTCATAAATTAGTATTAATAAAACCAAAAAAACTAACCATAAATACCATTTTGATTAAGAAAAGATTATGATTATACAGAAAAATTGTTTTCAAAAAAGTAAAAATTATACCGATAAGATAATAAGTTTCTTTCTAAATAACCCATTGACTTTAGTCAATGGGTAAAATAACCCAACAAAAGTCTCCTTAGAAAACTCCAACAGAAGTCTTCATAGAAGAATCCACCAGAAGACTCCACAAGAAGACTCCACAAGGAGACTCCACAAGGAGACTCCACCAGAAGACTCCACAAGGAGTCTCCTTAGAAGACTCCACCAGAAGATTCCACCAGAAGACTCCACAAGAAGACTCCAAGAGGAGACTCCACCAGAAGACTCCACAAGAAGACTCCACCAGAAGTCTCCTTAGAAGACTCCACCAGAAGATTCCACCAGAAGACTCCACAAGAAGACTCCACGAGCAGACTCCACCAGAAGTCTCCTTAGAAGACTCCAACAGAAGTCTCCATAGAAGAATCCACCAGAAATCTCCACAAGAAGACTCCACCAAAAGATTCCACCAGAAGATTCCAAAAGAAGACTCCACGAGGAGAATTCACCTGAAAACTCCACAGAAACCTGAAACAAATTATATCAAAAACATTATATCTTTAACTAGATTAGACCAAAAAAACTAGAACTTTTCACAAGATCTCATTTCAAAGACAAATCTTTAACTAGAAAAATCAAACTTGCTCACAACTATCATTACAAATGAAATCTTTCACAAGAAAATTCATATCAAAAAGATCTTTCACAAGAAAATATAAAAAAATATATATTTCACAAGAAAAGTTCAAAAAAAAAAGATCTTTCACAAGAAATTTTTATAAAAAATAGATCTTTCATAAGAAAAATTCAAAAAAAAAATTATTCACATAATATTCATTAAAAATTTAATCTTTGACTAAATATAATAAAAATCAAATTTTTTCACAAGATCTCATTTCAAAAGCAAATCTTTAACTAGAAAGCACAAAAAAAAATTAAACTTTCACACAACTTTCTTTAAAAATAAAATCTTTCACAAGAAAATTCAAAAAATTTAGATCTTTAACATAATATTCATTAAAAATGCAATTTCTAACTATAAAATATACAAAAATCAATTTTTCACAAGACCTCCTTTAAAAATCGGATCTTTAACTAAAAAACACAAAAAATCAATACTTTAACAAGAAAAAAAACTCAACATTTTCTAAAACAAATTTACCTTTTTGAGAGGCATGATGGATGTTGGCCATAGAGAAGAGGCTTTGGTGGCTGGAAGCTTCCCATGAAACATGCAAAAAAAAGATGAAAATTATAAAAAAATAGTGAAAAAATCTTAGATCTTGAATGAGGAGATAAGAGTTCAAATTTCTTACATTTTGGCTGAAATGAGACATAAAACGATGGCTGGAAAAGAGATATACACCTTGAAGAAGAAGAAGATGAGAGAGAAAAAAACATAAAAAGTGGCTAGGGATGTTTTGCTTCTTCTGAAATTTGTATTTATATGTAGATTCACTTTCTGGTTTAATCGTTGGTTAATTTCGGTTAACCTTAAACCAAATTTAATTTTCGAATTTGGAAGCTTCAATTGAAGTCTTTTTCTGGAATTAGAAGACTTCATATGAAGTTAATTTCGGTTAACCTTAAACCAAATTTAATTTTTGAATTCGGAGACTTCAAATGAAGTCTTCTCATGGAATTAGAAGACTTCAAATGAAGTCTCCTCTAACCCCTAAATTATAAACCAGTTTAATTTTTTATAGTCGTTGGTTAATTTTGGTTAATCTTAAACCAAATTTAATTTTTGAATGAGGAGACTTCAGTTGAAGCCTTCTCATGGAATTAGAAGACTTCAAATGAAGTCTCCTCTAACCCCTAAATTATAAGCCAACTCAATTTTTTACAATCATTGGTTAATTTCGATTAACCTTAAACCAAATTTAATTTTCAAATTCGAAGACTTCAAGAGAAGTCTTCTCCTGGAATTAGAAGACTTCATATGAAGTCTCCTCTAAACCCTAAATTATATATCGTAAATTCTAAACCGCAAATATTTTCTCTAAAATAGGAAAATGTTTAAATGTTTATTATTACATTTTTTTATCAAAGTTATAAGCATATAACAATAATTATTTTTTAAAAAAAAAAATTACTTCAACTCGCTCTAATCCTAAACCCTAAATTCTGAATTTTGTATCATAAATTCTACACTGCAAATAGAATATTTTTCCAAATGTTTGACCCAATTCTTATAATTTGTAGATATATGTACAATTTACCTCATTTGTTCTATTTCTACATTTCAATTGCAAAATTTAACAAATTCCAAATGATTACTATATCTTATTTCCCTAAATCCTAAACCATGACATAGTTTGTTTACGATGAAGTTTGTGGTGTAATCTTCCTTTTGTTTAGTTGGCCATGTTCTTGTGAAATTTAAATTTGTATACATCATAATGGTTTATTTTTAGATTTTGTAATAAAAATTATAAGCATATAATCATAATTACTATTTTAATTTTAAATTAAATATATAATTAAAGAGAAGACTTCAAAAGAAGTCTTTCTCCGGAAACTAGTAGACTTCAATTAAAGTCTTCTTTGCGGAGATTTCATATGAAGTCTCCATTTTTTGTGCGAGGTATAATGATAATTGCGGTTCTTGATTTTTTTTGATCATTAAAGGTAAAACTATAATTTCACTACCCTTGTGGAGAATAATTGAAATGGAATATATTTTTGTATTGAAAATGAAATTTTATGTTATGTTTGTCATTTTCCCTAAGATAATTAACCAAATGACCATTTATTATTTTTATTTATTTTTTGTGGGGGTGAACAAATTTTCCTTTTTAATAATTTCCAATTATTTTTCTCAGCAAAGAAATGATAAAAAAAATTCAGAGGACGTGTGAGGGAAGAAGCCAGAAGCTACAAGCAGTGTCGAAAAGATCGCAACGTTCTCAACCGTTGGATCTTCTTCTTCTTCCTCTCTCTCCCATCTGACCTGTGGGTTGCAGATATTCAAACAACTCATCCCATGTTCCTCCTTTCTTCGCCTCTCGAATTTTGAAGAGCTGAGATTAGGTTTTCTGGGGATTCGAGCTTATAAACCTTTTCGATTCGGCGAATCTTTGATAACGAGCAAGAGAATGACGGATTCGGTTCTGATGATGCCAACGGAGATTGCAGGAATTTTAACGACGGCGATTACGAGTTGGTGGGACGATGTTAACGAGTCAACTCAGTGGCAAGATGGGATCTTCTTCTCTCTCTGTGGAGCTTATGCTCTTGTTTCTGCCGTCGCTCTTGTATGATTATCTCTCTCTATCTCCTTAAACTCCAACTTAATGATTGAATTTTGTTTGAGATTATGTGAATTTTTTTTGTTCAAATACGCTTGATTTTGAAGGTTTGTAGATCAAAGTGTATGCGTGTTTGACCTATCTTTCCTCTTCTGTTAAAAAAAATCTATTTCCAGGAAAATTGACGATCCTTGTTAATGGTATTCCTTGTTGAGACATCGTTTTCCTGAGTAAATCACAGAGCTTCATATATTATTTATTTGTATTGTTGATTGATTGTCTTTACTTTATATCTGGGTTTAGTTAGATGTTTTGAGTTTTTCTTTTTTCACCTGAAGATTTTTGCGTTCTCTTGCAATTGCTGACCTCTTGTTCAAAATGGGATTATGATTGGCAGGCTCAACTGATTAGGATCCAAATGAGAGTGCCTGAATATGGTTGGACCACTCAGAAGGTGTTTCATCTTATGAACTTTGTCGTCAATGGAGGTTATAGTCCCTATTTATCTGTAACAAATTGATAGGATTTTTGTCAGCACTTTCGGCTTATGTTTATTTTTCTTTTTACTCTCTCTGATTGTGTGCAGTTCGTGCTATTCTGTTCGGATTTCACATGCACGTATATCTTGTGCACCCCAAGGTTAGACTCTGCTTAAGATTTGAATGAAATTCTGGTGACATTAACCGCTGTGATAGCTCAAATTTTAATGAAGATTCGACTTTACATAGCAAAAAATTATGAGATATTTGAGTCAATCTTATGTCTATCCTAGCATGTATGATTTGGAAACGAGAGGTTCTAAAGGATGCATCGTTTATGTATCTAATGTTTGCTGTGTGGTAATGTAGGCTCTTTGCTGGATATTATTGGATCTTCCTGGCCTCCTCTTCTTCTCGGCATACACGCTGCTTGTGCTGTTCTGGGCAGAGATATATCACCAGGCAAGTAGAATACCCAGAAAGAAAATTTTGATGTGTGTCAATTCTCATTTGAACTTGCTACAAGCTCTGAATATATATGTTGTTGCTACTATTGATCAGGCAAGAAGCTTACCAACAGATAAGCTGCGGATAACCTATATTTCAGTCAATGTGGCTGTATATTTGGCTCAGGTCTGTCTCTGATTTTATTATCTTTAGAAGTTTCTTTTTATATGATGTAGTTGCTGAGATTCTGAAATCCATTTACTTACATCTTTTGCAATTGTTGGTGTTGAGACTACAGATTTTGCATGATTACAACCTTGTTCTTGTCTGAATAGCTTTGTGACCATCTTTGCTACCAAATATCTGTGTGAATCTTAGTCACTTTTGTAGACATATTTGGTGAATCAAAGGACTTAGTTTGACATATAATTGGTATCTTTATCAGATTGGTATCTGGGCATACATCTGGGTTAATGATAACCGGACAGTGGAGTTAGTTGGAAAGATATTTATAGCAGGTAGGTTCTTTGTCTGATCAAGCAAGTTTGCTAAACCCGCTACCGCTAGACTGATAATACTTTCTTCTTATCTAACTCTGCTGGTAATCATGTTTTTAATTTTTCTTCTAGTTGTGTCTTTCATCGCCGCTTTAGGCTTCTTGCTGTATGGTGGAAGGTATTTGTTTTTGTTATTTCGACATGTCTCATAACCAGAGTGTCTGGTAATTCTTCAATGGCTTTACGGAGCTCTCTTTTCTCATGTATTTGTTTATATGCTATAGATTGTTTTTCATGCTAAGGAGGTTCCCTATTGAGTCAAAAGGAAGAAGGAAGAAACTCCATGAGGTATTCAGATTTATATAACATCTTTGCGTAATTAGTGAATTATCTTGTTTAGTTCCATATGACTTTGAGCACGGACATCTTGGCCGTATATTTCATTGCTTTTCATCTATTGGCGACTGTAATTGAAATGGTTTTTGGTTGCAGGTTGGATCTGTGACAGCTATCTGTTTCACCTGTTTCCTCATAAGATGCATTGTGGTAAGCTCTGAGATGGAATTAAAGAAAAATCAAATCTTTATCTTCGGTTATGGTGATGAGTGTTTTTCTTTTCTGCTGTCTAATAATGTTCTCTTTGCAAACTGCAGGTGGCTGTATCAGCTTTTGACATGGATTTAACGCTCGATGTTCTTGATCATCCGGTTCTGAACTTAATCTACTACATGGTAAGTAACGACACTTTTATGAATTCTTCATCTCTGTTTCTGTTTCTTCATTAACTGGATGAAAACAATAAATCCAAAATAACTACAGGTGGTTGAAGTACTTCCATCGGCGCTAGTCCTCTTCATTCTGCGGAAGCTACCCCCAAAGAGAGTATCAGCTCAATACCATCCGATCCAGTAGAACCTTTTGGTCTGAACCATTACACGGTGAGTCTGAATGATGTTAAATGGAAATTGGGGACAAACAAATCTAAAGGTGAAGAAGAAATCGGTGTGGAATCTGCGTGAGTTTTTTGGATATGCACGATCATATATGATTCTACAGCTTTAATCATAGCCCGCCTTTGACTTTTGGTTATTAATTATGTCGTTTGAAATTATATGTTCATTGAAAATCTTGTCAAGACATGAGGTTTTAACAGTTGGCGGATGTTTAAGAGTTAAATGCATCTTGTGTGGAAATAAATTAAATGCTTTATAGTCTAGGCCTCAACTTAAAGTCGAAATGCTATTTCATAAACTAGGTTTTAGTGATAATTGGATCCGTTGTATCATACACTGTATCACTAGTGTAGAGTACTCGGTACTTGTCAATGGGGTACCAGATGGTCGAATAAAGCCACAACGGGGTTTAAGAAAAAGTGATCCCTTATCTCCTTATATTTTTATTTTGTGTATGGAAGTTCTTATTGCCAAACTTAGACAAGCAGAACAAAGGATCACAGGTATCTCTATAGCAAGAAAGAGCCCACAAGTATCACATCTTTTGTTTGTGGATGATAATCTATTTTTCTGTAAAGTGCACAGAGATGACACTAATCAAATTCTCCAAATACTTAAGGATAATGAAAAAGTATCAGGACAACAAATTAATTTTGACAAATCATCAATCCAATTTGGTCATGCTGTACCGGATACACATAAGATGGAAATCCATATTATTGCGATCCACAAGATTGGAGGGATGGGTTCTTACTTAGATTTACCGGAAAACATACAAGGAGCGAAAACAAAAGTTTTTGCCTTTGTTAGAGAGAATCTCTAAGAGAGGATAAATAGTTGGTCTTCAAAATTTTTATCTAAGGCTGTTAAAGAGGTTTTAATTAAATCTGTCCTGACAGCCTTACCGACATATGTTATGTCATGTTATCGACTACCAAAAACTGTAGTGTTAAAATTAAATTCAGCTATAGCAAATTTCTGGTGGTCAAACTCAGAAACTTCTAAAGGGATTCATTGGAAGAAATGGAGAAAATTATGCAGACCTAAATCAGAAGGAGGTTTAGGTTTTCGAACCTTGGAAGAATTTAACTCTGCTCTTCTGGCCAAACAACTTTGGCGTTTACTTGATTTCCCGGAATCACTCTTTGCACGAGTATTGAAGGGTAGATACTATAGAGATCGCTGTCCTTTAACAGCAAAGATGACCGCTAATCCGTCATATGGATGGTGAAGCATCTCTTCCGCCAAATCTTTAGTGTCTAAAGGCATTATTAGGAAAATAAGGGATGGTAAATCAACCCAGGTCTGGAATGATCCATGGATCCCAAATGTTTTTCCTCGTCTAACAATCAGTAGAGGTCCGTTGTGTTCTCGGAACTCACTATTGATCAATTCATTGATCAAAGGTCGGGATCATGGAAGGAAGTTATTCTGCGTCAATACTTTGAACCTAGTGATGTTTAACTAATCTTGGGAATTGCCATTCCTCGAAGGCAGAAGCCAGATTATTGGGGTTTGCACTTTACTAAAACTGGTAGATATTCAATTAAATCTAGATATCAAACTGAGGAATTTAACTCTTAATAAACAGACAAAGATTTTAGTCTATCTCAATCTCATTATCTAGAGAAAGTTCTTAAAAAGTTTGTTTACTAGAATCAACCTGCAGCTAGAACTCCATATGATACTTCTTTACACTTAAGTAAAAATAGAGGTGATAGTGTGAAGCAATGTGAATATGCTAAGATTCTGGGTAGTCTAATGTATCTTATGAATTGCACAAGGTCAGACATAGCTTATGCCGTTAGCAGGTTAAGTAGGTATACTCACAGTCCAAATGATGATCATTGGAAAGCAATGGATCACTTAATGAGATACCTTAAGGGAACTTTGAATTGGAATTAGACTATAACGGTTCTACATGTGTTGTAGAAGCTTTTTGTGATGCAAACTGGGTAACAGATCATAACGAGATCAATTCTACTAGTGGTTATGTATTCAAGTTGGCAGGCGGTGCTATCTCATGGAGATCACAAAAACAAACATGTATAGCAAGGTCAACAATGGAATCCGAGTTGATTGCACTAGAATTGACAGGACAAGAAGCAGATTGGCTGAGAAATGTCTTTGCAGACTTGCCAATGGTTAGTAAATCTTGTCCTTCTATATTGATAAGGTGTGACTCTCAAGCTGCCATTGGAGTAGCTATGAATAAGCTTTATAATGGCAAAAAGAGGCACATTCGGATGAGACACAAAGTGTTAAGAGGGCTGATAGAAGCTGGAGTCTTATCAGTAGAGTTTGTGATATTTGTGGAAAATATTGTAGATCCTTTCACAATTGTGTGGCCGATTGGTTAAAGACACATCAAAGGAAATGGGTTTGACTTGGACTTGAGTTTCATGAGCTTCTCTGGTTCCTTACCAATGGATTTTATTGATTTAAATCATGGTTCAAAAGGTCAAACAAAGAGAATGTCATGAGAAAAACTTGGATAAGTCTATAGTTAATAAGTGGGATGAACAATTTTAATGAATTGAGATGTTCTTGCTTGTAATAAGAATGTGAAATGTATATGATTTACATTTGGAATATTTACATAGTTTCTTTAAAAAGAAACAGATCATGCAATGGTATTAAAGAGAACAGTACAAATGATTATATTGATTGATATAAACATATGCAATTTTATCTTAGAGGAAAAAATTGATTTAAGTCATTACAGACATCAATGAAGAACAATATTGTATTATTTAGATCAAGTGGGGGATTGTTGGGTTTTGATCAAAATAATTATGGGTTAATGGGCTAAAACAATTAATCGCAGGCCCATGAAATTATTAAACCTCAATTAAAGACCCAATTGACTATGTCTATGGAATACGTATATAGATACGTATAAAGTTTGTTAGAGAGATAAGATTGAAAACAGAAGATTAAGAGAGCGATACCTACAGAGAGTTGTTAGAGAGAAATAGTGAATTGAGAAGATGACTTAATCGGATTCATCTTCTTCGTCTCCTTCTTCTCTGAGCTAAGATCGTTCTTTCCTTATTGTTGAAGTTCATTCTTTCTCTTAGATTCTTGTGAGATAAAGGCTCATTCTTTGAGTACACATATATTGAGTTTACAGAGCTAATGTTCTAAGCGATTCTTTTCTGAAATATGTACTTGATTGAAGAGCTCAATTGCTTAAGCACAGAAGTCTTAGTGCTTCGACTCTGTTCTTCTTCTTCTTCCTTCGACAGGTTCTGCAAATTCGCTTATCGTCTTCAATATCTCATCTCAAGGATCCAACACCACTACAAGAAAACAAGGCCAAATATGACGGGACATATGTCGTCGGAAATCCGTCGGAAACAAAACCGACAACAAACCGACGGAAGATGATCATTCCTGTCTGAAACTGTCAGTAAAATATTAATTTTGTTTTAATTTTTTTAAATCAGAAAATAAATCCTGTAAAATTCAGTCGGGAATAATTCCGACGAAAACCGATGGAAATTTTTTAAAAAATTTTTTTTTGTTATTTTTTAAATCAGAAAATAAATCCCGTAGGATTCCGTGGGAAATATTTCCGATGAAAACTCACGGGGATATTTTTTAATCGGAAAATAAATCTCATAAGATTCAATGGGGAATATTGCCGACGACAACCGATGGGAATTTTTTTCTCTAAATCGGAAAAAAAATCCTGTAGGATTCCGTGGGGAATATTTACGACAAAAACCGACAGGATTTTTTTTTATTATTAGTTTTTATTTTTTAAAATTCAAAAATAAATTCTGTAGGATTCCGTGGGGGAATATTTCCGATGAAAACCGATATAAATTTCTTTTTATTTTTTAATTATTATTTTAAATCGGAAAATAAATACCGTAGGACTCCGTGGGGAATATTTCCGACGAAAATCTATGGAAATTTGTTTTTATTTTTTTTCTTATTTTTTTTAGATCCGTAAATATTCTGTGGGTAATATTTCCGACGAAAACCGACGGGAGTTTCTTTTTATTATTTTTTCAATCGTAAAATAAATCTCGTAGGATTCCGTAGGGAATATTTTCGATGAAAACCGACGGGAGTTTTTATATATTATTTTTATTGTTTTTTTAAATCGGAAAACAATCCCGTATGATGGATGGATCACTTAGACATCAAACACCCCCAGAGGAATACTATATGATGATGCACCTGGGACATTAGGCCCATTTGAGATTTCACTTGGGGTTGACCTCTGTGTTGATATGACATCCCAAGCCTTTAGGACGGTACATGATGATTCTGACTATGATGTCCCAGAGTTTGGTGAAGAGTTTGAAGATAGTTGTGACACGGAACCCGATGAGTATGGAAATGATTCGTTTAATAATTTTTCACGAAAGCACTACTATGTTTAAATTCGTAACAATTTTTTATATATTTTTGATAACCAGAAAACGAGTTTAGTTGATTTAATGTCATTGTATAAGAATAGCAAAATATATGTTATGATATTTTATGAGATTATAAAAACATATTAAAGTATTAAAAAAATTAAATAAATAATTCTTGTCGGATTCTGTCGAAAATAACTTACGGTTTCCGACGGAAAATAGCGGGAAATTGAAACGCCAAATAATTTTGCCTCATTTTTTGCCCCATGTTCCGACGGAAACCTACGGATCCCGACGGCCCATGCCTTTAATTATTTCTCGCAGACCTTCTTCTCTTCTTCTCCATCGCAAACACAACTGACTCTCTCTAAAATTCCGGCGACCTCTGTGTTTTCCAGGGCGGACTACGGCGGATTCAACCTTCACATCTCTCATCTCCTTTTAACCATGTAAGTTTCTAATTTTTGAACAATTTCATGTTAATGTTGTTGAAGATTTTGTGTTTTGCTTGATGGAATTCGTGATTTAGGATAAGTTAAGGCTATAAAACTCTTAGGTTAGGTTGGATTTAGTTCGAAATAGATTAGATTTGCCATGGGTTGTGATGATTTTGAAGAATTTGTGTTGAACTTTTCTTCCCTCAAGAACATTTTTTTTAAGAACACAATAATTTTTTTTTTCTTTCTCAGAGATTTCGATTTTATGAACTAATTTCTCATAACAAGTTTTGGATATAGTTACATATAGTTATGTATAATTACATATATATTCACAAATTTATAAAATTTACAATGATATAAAGTTTACAAAAATTTTACAATGATTACAAATTTCTTTTGTAAATTTATTTGATACATAACATAAAATATATATTAGTCTATATTAAAAATCAATATTTTTATATATTTTGTAAAACTAATTTATATATTTTGTAAACTTAATTATTTAGGATTTTAATATGTTTTCATATATTTTTATTAATTTTATAAACTTAATTTGTTTATTTTGCAAATTTAATTTATATATTTCATATATATTGTTAAATTAATTTGTATAATTAGTTTATTTTGTAGGAAACTCCTGTCTCGAAGAGTCACAAGAACATGTCCCAGTCTCTAGAGCAGACCCAGGCCGAATTCCAGGAGACTCATGAGAGGCAAGCGAGAAGTGAAGCTCAGATTGTCAAGTTTATGCGGATATTCGACACTCTCCGATCCTTCACATCGGATAGCGAGACTCAGAACCCGGAGATTTAGTTTTACTGTACTATATTTTGTATCAAAATATATTTATTAAAACAAATTTAATATTAAAAATATAATTTTGAAATTATTAATTATTTTTTTAATTATTTTTGAAATAAATTAATATATATTTATTTAAATTATTATATATTTTTACATAAAAAATTAAATTCCTGTCGGAAACCGTCGGATCTAAAACCGATGAGATCTGATGGCTTGTAACCGACGAGATCTGATGGCTTGTAACCGACGAGATCCGACGGGATCCGACAGCAGGAATCCGACGACGTCCGACGCTCTTATCCAACAGAATTCAACAGATATTTTGTCGGATTATTGTCGTCGGTTTGCATTGGTTTTGACTGACGGAAACCGACGGGATCATAATTTCTGAACAAATATTGGCAACAAACATTTTACGAAAAGTCAATTTTCCAACAATTCCCGTTGGAATTTGTCGTAGGATCCCACCATATTTTCTTGTACTAAAGATCATTTATTCTGTATATTCTTTTTATTTTTACGTGCGTCATGAAAGTTCAACCTTATGACAAAAGATATCAATATCTTCTGTTTGCGGCTGAACTATATCAAATCATAGCCTTTTAGGTATGTCTCTCATCTTTATTATTGTCATTGCATTTTGAGTAATTTAAATTCTGGGGGTCATCACCGATTACAACTCTAGGGAAAAAGTATACATCCTCAGTGTAAACAACTGCCTTAAGAATACTAAAAAGTAATTACGATCTTATAAAGTACACGGCCCATACTGAAAACACTACACCATTTCCATAGTTGTTTATCTTCAAACTCTTTCAATATTCACTCAATCCTCTCCATCCTATAAAGTATTATTAACAAAAAAATCGACCAAATATACCAATAGATTGTCAACTTTTCAAAAACTCTCAACGTTTAAACATTCACAACAGTTTGACAAAAATATTTAAAAAAATTCTGTAGTGTAGCACGAGTATTAACCTAATAGATGATAATTTAAAACAACTAATAACATGAAATTTTTTAAAAGAATTTCATGATTTAATGGAATTATCAGTTATCTATTTAGAAATATCTTAATAGTATCACATTACTTGATACTATTAATGTGATACTATTAAGATATTTCTAAATATATAACTACATAATTCCATCAAATCATGAAATTTTTTTAAAAGAATTTCATGATTTGATGGAATTATCTAGTTATATATTTAGAAATATCTTAAGATTGATTAAAACAGTTTGGATTTGATCAAGTGGAAAAATAAAATTCCCATATAAATTACAAACAAAACCTAACATTAAAATTTTTATTTAATTAAAAAAGGTTCTAAACTTAGGGGTTTTTCTTTGCATCAAGAGTTTCGCTTCCTCTTCTGTTGCCGACTTCTTTACTTCTCTCAACTTTGCATCATTCAATCTCTTTCCTCTGTTTGTGATTGCTGCATGTATTCTCCTTTGAGATAGAACCTCTTATAACTCTTTAATAACCTCTAACAAATCCACTTCCTTCAACGCTTCTCAGTCTTTAGATCTTCGGGTCGGGTTCGGGTTCAGGTCGGGTTTTTTCGGGTCCAGAATATTTATACCTATATAGGATTCGTTACTATTTTGGTTCAGTTTTGGGTCGGTTCCATTCGGGTTCGGGTTGGTTCGGGTCCAAATTTAAAAAATCTGAAACTTACCCAAATACCCAAATAACCGAGAAATATCCAAAAATGCTAAAAGTACCAAAACAAATACCTAAAAATAAAAGATACTTAAAAATAGCGAAAAGTAATTTTTGAATACCTAAATATTCAAATATATGTGAAAATATCTAAATTAACAAAAAATACTCATAGACTACTCTAAAAATACCCAAAAACAACTATAAAATTGGGTCTTTAGGTACCTGTTCAGTTCTCAGTTTTCGGGTTCAGGTCAGGTTCTTCGGATCCTAAATTTTTGTACATGTTCGGGTATTTAGGCATTTCGGGTTCGGGTTCGGATTCAGATCTTCTTTTTCGAGTCGGTCCAGATTCGGTTCTTCGGATCCGGTTTTTATGCCCAGGCCAATGCAAACACTAACCAATCCTCCTGAGGCTCTGTTGACGGAGATTCTAGCGAGATTACATTTGAAATCCATTTTAAGATTCAAATCCGTGTGCAAAACATGGAAGACAATACTTAGTTCTGTCTATTTTCGTCGTGGCTTTCTGTCATTGCACCAAAACTCTTCTCCCTCTTGGTCGCTAATTCATGGAGATTATATGAGAACAGAACTGATGGGTTCTTATGGATGTCAGACATGGAATCTTCAAAATTCTCCATATTCTTACTTCCCTTTTTACTCATTCATGTTCTTTCAACGGATTGGTAATGCTGAAAGTACTAGATTCTGCTTCATTTGTGGGCAATACAGTATTACAAAAATGGGTTAAAATCCCTAAAGCTCCATATGAGTGTGGTATGCTTGGTTTGGTGACGCGCGTGGACGTGGATGGTGTTGTTTTGAGTTTCAAAATTGTGGACTTAAGAGTGAGAGGATTTTCAACTTGTTTGCCTGTACAAATAAATTCGTCTGAGACTGGGATTTGGACTTCCAAGCAACTTCAACTTCACATGGCTTACTCGTTTGCGTCGTATCCTATAAGTCTGAATGGGACGATTTATCTTGTATCCCAAACAATGTTTGAGCGTATATAAGGCTGGAGTACTCGTAGCTCATGATTTCTATTCTGAAACCGATCAATGTCAGATTATACCTCTCCCGAATCAATACAAGAACAACAATAAACAATTACTTCACGGGATACTTGACTACATCCGGATGAGGATTTCTCATGTATATTTTTTTTTCCTTCTATATTATATTTCACAATTAAGAGTCATTGTCATGATTTACAAATGTTTGGAGAAATCATGGGCAAGAAATCATGTATATGGACACATTTGCAGGAAAGACATATGATATTTTGGAGATTTGGAAGTTGAACAATGATGATTCAGTTTGGCAAGTTTTGTGGGAAATCGAGCTCTCACTATTTATCGGTTCTTGTGAACCAATAGCAATGAATCCATTTGATAGCGATATTGTCTATCTAATGAGTTCTGGAAAGGGTCGTTTGGTATCATATAACATAAGGACACAAAAGTGTAGAATCTTAAGAGACGCATCGAATAGTGGTGATATTGGTCATCAAAATTCTTTGAAGGGTGAGATAATGGAATATGCAAGATTACCACTTTACGATTATGAAGTCTTCTTATACCAATTTGTGCTACCACGATGGATGGATTCTATACCTTGTCCTCCACTAGCTGAGATCATTGATACAACTTCATTATTTTCTCCCGCATCTTCAATGAGAAAGAGGGGTTAAAGCAGTTAAAGGAGGTTTTTGGATTTCATTGTTATCTTTTGTCTTCTTTCTACGGTTGTCTTTTTATCGGGTTTATTTATTGGGCTTCAGATAATGGGCTTTGTATTTTTAATAAGATTAGTGTTAATGAAAAGCGTTTCTTTTCCATACTTCCCATCTTTTGTATAAAAGTGAATTACAGTGATACCCATAAATCAAAAGCCCTAAACTCTGTTTTTTTTGGGTCTATTCTCTCTCGTTCTCGTCTGCTTCGTCAAGCTCTTGGCGTTCTTCTCTTTTTTGGAGTTTCTCTGCTTTTTAGAACTGTAAGAAAGACGAAAATTTTGTATTAGAATTTGTAGGCTACGATGCTCGAATCCACATGTAAAATGATAAAAAAACGACTTTTGTGATGAAACCCTTTGGTTATCGAATCAACTGTAGCTTGAATTTATATAAAAGCTTAACCTTTATAAAGTTTCTGTTTCTGCCCTTTGCGTTATCTGGAATATGCCGGAGCTGTTACTAGTTACTTAGTACGAAACTTGAAACTTGCAATTGTGCTGTTTTCAGTGTTACTAGGTTTTGCTTCTTTAGTATTGAGTTTCCTCTCTGTTATAAGATTTTATAGAGAACAATTTTGGGATGATGAAACTGATTATGCTGTATCTGGGATTATTGGTGATTTTTGGCAGCTAAGATCGTACAAGAAAGGCATTTTACCATTAATGGATCCAATGGAATCATCAGGTGAACAGGTAATGTGGTTTATCTCTGTAATTCTAATCCCTTTACTTTATTCTCGGTATTTTTAGGCTCAGTTGCTGCAAAATAATTAAAAAACTGTGAAATGAAGTTATTGTTGTTTTTGATGTCTTCGTCTTCTAAAGGATATTGTGGAAGAGAGTCAAAAGCTGGTGGACTCATTGGACAAGCTTCGAGTTAGTGCTGCGAGTTCATCTTCTAATTTCAAGAAGAAGCCTATCATTATTATTGTTGTTGGAATGGCAGGTAAATTTATACGACTGTATGTTCTTGAAAATTTCACTATGTTGTAAGTTTTTGGTTTCTAAGGGATTTCAATAGTTTGATGCATGCTGATAGACTGTTATGTGTGTAGGTAGCGGAAAAACTAGTTTCCTTCATCGTTTGGTCTGCCATACCTTTGATTCAAAAAGTCGTGGGTATGTGGTGAACCTTGACCCTGCTGTTATGTCTCTACCATTTGGTGCCAACATCGATATAAGAGACACTGTCAAGTACAAGGAAGTTATGAAGCAGTACAATTTGGGGCCTAATGGGGGAATTCTCACGTCACTCAATTTGTTTGCTACTAAATTTGACGAGGTAAAGATGGCCAGATAATGACTTCCTCTCGAATTGGTGGTTCTCTCGGTTTTTCATATCTTTGTTTATTTTGTCTTTGTTTGCTACTTGTTTTAGGTTGTCTCTGTGATTGAGAAACGTGCAGACCAGCTTGATTATGTTCTCGTGGATACTCCTGGCCAGATTGAAATCTTTACATGGTCTGCTTCTGGGGCTATAATTACTGAAGCTTTTGCTTCAACCTTCCCCACTATTGTTACCTACGTGGTTGATACTCCACGGTCCACAAGCCCAATCACTTTTATGAGCAACATGCTCTACGCTTGTAGTATTCTCTACAAGACTCGGTTGCCTCTTGTCTTGGCTTTCAACAAAACTGATGTGGCAGATCACAAGTTTGCTTTAGAGGTCATCTATCTTTATTTAATTGCCTACCTTGTTCTGTTGTTGTAGTATTCTCTATAATCCTGTGGAATTGATTTGGGTTTAAGCAGTGGATGGAAGATTTTGAGGTATTTCAAGCAGCCATACAGAGTGATAACTCATACACGTCGACCTTAGCTAACAGTCTCTCCCTTGCACTCTACGAGTTCTACCGGAACATAAGGTCTGTGGGTGTTTCTGCAATCTCTGGTGCTGGAATGGATGGCTTCTTTAAGACCATTGAAGCAAGTGCTGAGGAATACATGGAAACTTACAAGTAAATGATGCACAATTCTCATCCATTTACTCTCTCTGTTTTATCTGTCTACAAATTCTATGCTTACGGTAGTTTTGGGTTTCTTTAGGGCTGATCTTGACAAGAGAAAGGCAGAGAAGGAGCGGTTAGATGAAGAACGAAAGAAACAGGAGATGGAGAAGTTAAGAAAGGATATGGAGAGTTCTCAGGGAGGGACTGTGGTTTTAAACACTGGTTTGAAAGACAGGGATGCAACAGAGAAGATGATGCTAGAGGAGGATGACGAGGACTTTCAGGTTGATGATGAAGATGATAGCGATAATGCCATAGATGAGGATGATGAAGATGAAGAGATGAACCATTTCTACTCATGAAGTAAATATAGAATCAAAATCTATCAGGATCTATCAAGTCGCATTACCTGTTTTTGTCTGTGTTCTTTTGTTGTCTTCCCAGGTTCGATAGTTTATACAAAAGAACTGAATCTATTTGGGAGACATTGGCTAATGATCTATTGACTAATTTCTAAACTAGAACATTTTGAAGTTTTTGTATACAATTTGCGTTCTTATGCACAAGGAGAAAACACACATTAGTGATGGGCAAGAAGAAACTATTTAGAAACAGACAACACTTTCTCACTTCCACATATCCACAGGCTATAAACGTCAAACCTCCAGAGTCAATGGATGCAACAAAATCTGTTTACACTTGAACTGTGCATGTGGCTGGTTCTTGCGGAATATCAAATTCAGTCTTGGTGGATTTCATCAAAAGGCGCATGAGCAAACCTCACATCTTCTGGCCGTGCAATCACCACTGGCTCATCAGCAAATAGGGCTTTAAGGAAAGATGGAGTTTTCAAGGGATGTCGATTCGTCATTCGTGGATATACAAACGCCAGGAAGTAGTAGGCATGACCCGCTATCATTCCCTGTACGTTGGACAAAAGGTTAAGAATGAGGATTAACATAGAGAAGAAATGGGTTAAAAATACGAAAGATTGTGTACCAGAAAATCTCCCCAAGCACTTGCACCAACAAGAATAGAGAATCCAAGAAGTACCTGCAAATCCAGAATTTGGCAAGAGAGGCAATTTAAATTATGGATCTAGTACAGGAACAACAAGAAGAAACTACGAAAGTACAACTTACCCATGGTAAATAAGCTGCTGTAAAAGTGAAAAGGCCAAGGAAACTCATGTGGATGTAAGGATTTTGTTTACTCCATACGTAGACCTGCAGAACAGAGGGATTGGTGTTAGTTGCTCCTGAGATGGCTTTCTAATCACTAGAGTATAGGTTTGTAATCGCTGTATAGAGTGACAGAGTTTACCATCATGAAAGTCAATGAATTGCTGAGGAATATGATTTTGGAAAATGACACTGACAAATAAGGTATCATTCCGCCAATGAGAACAATACCAGTTAAAACAGTCGCCCCAAATAAGAGCATGTAAAGGAAATCTGCAGTCTTTCCCCTAAAGGAGTTCTCTTCAAGGAGTTTGCAGTATCGAGCAAGAAAGAACATATGGAACAAGAAGTCCAAGTCTGCAAAAGATTGAGATTAAGAGCAAGTCAACTAACTATAGACAAAGAAATAAGGAAATGATTCCATACAAGGAGCATAGTCCTAGAGATTTCAATATTTTTGGTAAACAAATTAGGGAGCATAACATTAAAAATAATCGTCAAAGACTCAAAAGCTTATCAATAAGTTGTAGCTAAACCTTATCCGTACCTAGAAACATATCAGTGGTGATAAAAGAAATAGGCTCTACATGTTCTTAGCCGATGATCAACTCTAAAAGTATAATTAAAAACTAAGAACTACTCAGCAGTTGTGTGGCTTAACCATGTACTACGAGGAATCAAGACCCTTATAATCCAAGGAAGAAACGTTTGTATGAAAAATAACACAACTATAGTGTAAGAAAAGTAAGAAGAGAAAATATCTCATAATACTAATAATATATCCAACACCAGAGTTGAAGATAATTACCCATCTTCCGGAAATAAAGAAAATTTGTAACGAGTCGCCAGAACTGGTATTGCTTCACCACAAGGGTAGGATTTAAGTAGAGATTATACGGAGATATAATCTGCAAAATGTTCCACAAATGAAACAAAAAGAAAAGCATACGCCATAAGACCAAAGTACACAGCTCTAAAATTAATCCATTAGCTAGCGACCTTCTGAAAACAAAATCATCCACAAATACATTGATACGTAATCACATATGCATTAAGCAACAAAGATTTAATTTATCTACATGTAAAAAGACCTGGAATTAGGCTACGAATCTTTACTCTCATCAATTTAAACACATCCAAGGTCAATTGAAATTCTCTAAGAACGTAATTGAAGTGATTTCAGATGAATTACATTATCACATCAACAAGAACAATTTAAACAAACTTGAAAGAACATTTTGTGCCCAAATCCCATAATTGAGGAATTAAGAACGGAGAAAAATACCTCAAGCGAACATCCGACGGTGGTGATTATAGCCGCCGTGAGATACGACCGGGTGATAATCGGCATCTGTTTGTACCATTCTTCTACGGCTTGAGCCATATTTTTGATCCTACCTCACAATCACAATCGATTTGATTTCGAATACCAAACAAAGTTGAAATCTTTTAACAAACCCCCAAAAAAGAAATCGAATCTCCAGAAGCTTCAATAAATTTGGGATTTAACTCAGCTCAACTCAAGCTTTGAATTAACGATAGCGACTCATAAAGGTTCGCTCTTTTTTTCCCTTCCATTTATACATAAATAAAAGATAAATGTTAATATATCTGACAATACGTTAACGAATAAAAAAGCACGTGGCTTACACGAACCAATCATTATATGCTTATGACGCCAGCGTTTTGATGAAGTATATTAATAATCGTTAAACATCTTGGCGTTTTTATCTTTTGAAAAACGGCATGACACTCATATCGAATTAAGTAAACCGGCAAGACTGCCAACTTTTGGGAACCGTTGGAATAAAATATTTGACGAGTGTTCACTGCTTGCTCTTTTAAATTCAAATTCGAAAAACTCCTGGAGAAATTTTAAACGACTCTCTCTCTTTCTCTCTGACGAATCTCTGATTCTTCACCGATGGATAAAAACGAACCGACATGCGCTTCACCTGCGCCGCGGCGTAATCCACCTTCTTCATCGTTACTCACTGACATATCCAATTTTAAAACGCCGCGACGTTCTTCCGTTGTGATTTCAAATGTCAGTAATTCGCCGTATCCGCATTTCTTCACTGCATCAAAGCAGACTCCAAAATCTTCGTCTTCTAAATTTCGTCGTCCTTCCATGGTTCCTTCTTATACGTCTCGATCTAAGGTTGCGGTTTCATCAAGGCGGCTTAGGGCATTCGAACTCCAGCAATCCCAATCTTCACGCAAGGCTGAGTTGAGGAAAGAGAACAATCTTAGATCTCTCGCTAAATCACTTACTGTGTGGCTCAATTTCTTGTTTGAAAACCCTGAAAATTGCGGTTGCCATCCGTTTGAGAATGACTCTGCTGTTGGTAGCGTTGGACAATCTGGTAAGGCTAAGAGAGACAGCGGCGAGGCTTTACGAAACAGTAAAGCTGTGGGAGTGGATACGGTGTGGAGAAGCCCCAAGAAGTTGAGAAATTTAGGTTGGTGTGGTGAGAAAAAATCAGAAACTGGCTCGTGCTTGACTGGTTCTAAGTATTTAACGCTGAGGGATTCCTTAAGAGATGTGTGTAGTTTAGATGATTTGAAGCAAAGAATGCAATTTCACTTGAGTTTGGGAAGTTGTAATGAGATTTTTGTTGCAATGACTCGAGTTACCAAGGTACGCATTTCTAAATTTCCTTGTGTATATCAACACAATGTCTTCTGCTTTGCGTTGTGTTTAACATGAGTTTGGATGATTAAGTGGGTTTCAATCTTATCGTTTTGTTTCAGAATATTGATGAAGGGAGAATAAAAATGAAACCACAATGCCCGCTTGTAACTGATTTTGGACTGAAGGAGAAGGCCATCAAGGCACTGATGTGCTATAACCAAGTCTGGCTTCGTTTAGGGTTATATATCATCTTTGGTGGTGAATCCTTTTTGTCTGATAGTGAAGTTAACTCTGAACAAGAAATGGCATTTTTGAAGATGGTAATTAATAAGCAGTTCTTCTCCCATGATGGTCTAGCTAGAACCTATGCCTATAACAAGATGGTTGAGGGTTTATACAGACCAGGGTACTATGAAGCCCTTGGAACCGTGATTTTGAAGAGGATTCTTTTGCTCGTCGTTATAATAGACAAAGCTAAATCTCAAAGCTGCCTTTCACTCAAGTATGGGATAGATGGGATAGATGGTGGCTCACCCCTCATGTTCTCAGAGAAATCTAGCATAAAGTCTAGCCACCAACTTATATGTGGTACTTTCTTAGAATTTTCAGTTTACTTTATTCTTGCCTGTCATGTTTAATGTGGCTTATTTTCCATTTTCTACTTTGAACATAGAGATCTTGTCCTCTGATGTAATGCATGGAGAAGGGAATCTCCTAACGCATCTGGTGATTATAGGGTACAAAATTCCTTATCAGCAGGTATATTTTAGTTAAAAGTCAATGCAACATCTTATATGAGATCTCGATTGTTAGTATATGATGTTTTGCTATCTTCAATAACCGGAATGACTCTTGCAGTCTCCAATAGTTGAATATGACTTTAGAGTGAGAGACTTGTTTGGTGACCTCCAAGATGGTGTGCGGCTCTGCAGAGCCATACAACTACTTCTTCATGATCCATCAATTCTCACGGTTTGTCTTTAAATTAATTTTTAGTCAAGAACTTCAGTTATGTCTTATTTGGGAAGGGATTTTTTATTGAATGAGCTTTTCGATCAAAGCAGAAAATGGTAATTCCATCGGACAATCGAAAGAAGAACTTGGCCAATTGTAGAATAGCACTTCAATATCTGAAGGACGCTGGTGTTTCGTTAAAAGACAACGAAGGAATGATGATAACTGGAGAAGATGTTGCAGATGGTGACAGAGAGCTCATTATTTCACTGCTATGGAACATATTTGTACATTTGCAGGTGAGTGTCTTGTTTTCTTTGTTAATTTTTGCTGGATTGCTGCATAAGTCTTCTAAATTTCATTGGTTATGCTCATGGGACTGGGCAGCTGCCTCTTCTGAATAATGAGAGACTCTTGGCTGAAGAAATCTACAAAGTTCAGGGGCAAGAACAGGTACTGAGGCTCACTTTAAGTTCCTCGATTTAGATAGTCCTGCCGTTGTTAAGTTGTCTTTAATATATATGTAGTTTCAACTAGAAGAATCTCAGTCTGATAATAATACTTAACTAGTTACACTATTTTTCCCCTCTTTTGCGTGTTTACAGGGTAATCAAATTGCCATGTCTAGTCCTCTGGATATGCTCTTGAGCTGGATCCAGGTACAATATTAGATCAGCGTATTCTTATACTTTCCTTATTATGATATTCTTTGGAATCTTTTCAGCGAAGTTCCAGTGCATTTATTGTCTGTGTTTATATGTGTAACCATATACAATACTTGATTTCTTTTCTCAGTCAATTACTAGGAAATATGACTTACAGTTAGATGGCTTTGCATCGTTGGTTGATGGGAAAGGGATATGGTGTTTACTTGACTACTATTTCCGTCGTGAAGTCTGCTGTCCATGTGTTCATACAGAGGTATGAAATGATTTATACTCCAGCTTCGCTGCATTGAGTCTACCTAGGCGATTTCGCTTTATGTATACTAAAACACATGCTTTCTGGATAACTATGAATTTCCAGGATCCTCGTGGTGGACAAGGCACTCAATCAGTGATGTCTAATACCAATTACAATGATGCAGTTCAAAATTTCATTATGTCACAAAAGCTGACAGCACTTTTAGGAAGTTTTCCTGAGGTAATAATATCCAGTCTGTGAAAGTCTAAGTTCATAAATTTACCCTGATTCACAGTAGGTGCCCTTTGTTTCTTTTGCAACAGATGACTTCTTTTAGTTAGATTACACGTATCCTACTAATTTATTGACAATAATGTTGATCTCTGTAGGTTCTACAGATTGGTGACCTACTGGAAGAAGATGCAGTCGGTAGCAACCAAAGTATAGTTATACTGCTGGCTTTCATATCATCAAAGCTGATTGTCAAGGAGAATATGGTACCCTTTATAAACCAACAAAATATGACGCACCTTGATAAACTTTGGATGGAAGTAAAATTTTTCATTGACAACTTGTCTTAAAATTTCCTTCTTCTCTCAGGAGCAACTGAACTTTCATAAGTTGCTGTGCTCTAGCTGTCAAGTTCAGGAGAGGAGATATTCACGCATCATTTGCAGCAGCTCTGGAGTAGCTGGAAATGAGGAATCGGACAGAGAAAATGGAGAAGGTTCCCATTCATCTCTTTCTAACTGCCCTCAAAGTATCTGATATTAGAAATAGATAATCTGCCAAAGTCATATCGATTTAGATACCTGGAAGTCTATTATTGGTCGTAGTTCTTTTGATGTTAAGCTTCTTTTGAGTTGTTGAATAATAACAGCGTGCTTGGTGATAATATAACTATAGCTGGTCTTAATAGTGAAATGTGACATGCTACTTGTAGATGCTACTAAAAGGTTCAAGGCAATCAAAACCTGGTGGCAGGACATGGCCAACCAAAACCAAAATGCAGTTGGAAAAGATATTAGCCATACTCTGCAAGGCACTTTGTCTAGCAAATGCAATACAGATTTCCAAGGAGGTGATTCAAGTTCTATATCCTCTCTTTCTAACCTTTACTTCATTACCTTGCTTTCGATAACAATCACCTTTCTATGATCTAACTGTTATAGATAGTACTTCAGCACTATATATGATTTGTAGATTGTTAATCTATTATCTGTTACTTGCTTACAGAAAGTGCAGCAGTGGTCATACAAGCAAAATTCAGGGAACTTCATGCATGCCGCAATTATAGAAAGAAGATGGATGCGATCTGTTTTTTACAAGCTGCTGTCCAGACATGGTTGTCAGTAAAACATATTGATACTCTTGAGAAATTAACTGTTGAGGAAGTTACTTTACATTTATCAGGTAGCTATGAGATATCAAGTTACTTACATCAACAGATCGACCAGTTACTCTCTAGTGAAACTTTTGTTATTTGTGCAGAGAGATTGGCCCAATTGACACCTGTAGAGAAATACGTCAAGTTCATAGTTGAACGAAGTCGCTTCATCAAATTGAGGAAAGCCGTTTTGGTCATTCAGAAAGCTGTAAGGAGGCATAATCAAGCACTTTTAACCACTTCTGAAGTGTCCACTCTGCATCAGAACAACCTTCTTATTGCATCCGAAAGGAAGAGTATTTCAGTTGTCCCTCATAGAAATGGTCTACTTCATCATGAGCTGAAAGCAGCACTCAAAATTCAGCTAGCTTGGAAGAATTATAAAAACAAAGTTATCTCTTCTGTAATTATCCAATCTTCTACTCGTGGATGGATCACACGCAGGGTGTACTGGAAATACAAATTATCTTCCGTACTTATCCAAGTAAGTTTATTCAGAGCGTCCGATGATTTGCTTATGCACTATGGTTATTGAGTTCTCAGTTGATCGCTAAGTCTATATAAACAAGTTGTGTTACCTTCTGTTCTCCCAATTGATTTCATCATCCAGCTTTCTCTTTGTCTTTGTCACTTCTTTTCACTGCCTCCGATAGTTCATTTGGTTGCTTCATTAGGCTCTCGTTTTAAATGAGATGTCCTCGATTCTATGCTTGCATAATGCCTGAGCTAGAATCTGTATCCTTGACATGCTTCTTCAATGTATGCTCTGCCTTTGCTTTGTTAACTTACTGCAACTAACTGCAGAAATATTGCCGAGGGTGGCTGGCGAGAAGAAAGTTTTATCTCCAGAGAGGCGCAATGGTACGCATTCAGAGTGCTATTCGAAAATTTAACTGCATGATGGAATTTCATCGCTACAAGCATGCAGCCACGGAGATTCAACGGCTCATTAGGGGACAACTTGTTCGAAACAGGCTTCAAGGTGCTTCATCTATTTCTTCAGTACCTTACCTTTAGCTGATTACATATAGTTTTGCTCGAGAGAATCATCGTTTCTTCAAAATACAGATTGGTTAACAAAATTAAATGATCGCAGGAGATTCTTCTCTCTATCTAAAACTCGAGGAAGGGGTTTCAAGACTTCCTCAGCACAGCTTTAGGATGCAAAAGTTTCTACATTCCGTCATTAAACTGCAGCGTTGGTGGAGGTTTCTCCATACACAGAATGTGAGAAGAAAATCAGCAGTCTTAATACAGAGGCATATTCGAGGTTTATTTGCCAGGCGAAGAACTTCTATGGAAAGACATTACATTGCCATGATTCAAGTAAGATATGACAAAAAAAAAAACGCTACTTTTCATCTTCTGTCCATCACTTGCTAAAATTTTCAGTTGTCATTTACCCTTGAATCTCTCAGTCACACTGGAGAGGTTATCTTACACGCAAAGCCTCAAAAGCTCAAGTTCTCAATCTAAGAGTAAGAATGCAAACTTCTGCAGCAAACATAGATGACAGAAAACGGTTGATAAACAAACTTCTTTCTGCGCTTTCGGAACTACTGAGCATGAAAAAGGTCCACAACATTCTTCACATTTGTGAAACTTTGGGTGAGTTTCTCAGCTTCCTTTATTTACAGAACCATTGGAACAGACAATAACATGTTTCCTCCACAGATTCTGCAACAAAATACTCTGAAAAATGCTGTGAAGAGCTTGTGGCAGCTGGAGCTATAGACAAGTTGTTAACGTTGATTCGGTCTGCAAGCAGAAGCATCCCTGATCAAGAAGTTTCAAAGCATGCACTAGCAACTTTGAGACACTTAGCTCGGTATCCACAAATGGCAGATGAGCTAATTGACACGAAAGGTTCCATTCAGACAATCTTCTGGGAACTACTCAGGTCTTCATTCAGACAATCTCCTTTAAAAATCAATGTTTCATCTTTTCTCACTCTTGCCTTGCTTTTCTCGTTTTCAGGAACAGAGAAGAAGCATATTTCATTGCATCAGATGTTCTAAAGAAGATATGCAATAGACATAAAGGTGTAGAAGCTGTTCGGAAGCTTCCTGCGTTGGTAAAACGGTTGCTTTCTTTAGTTGAGGAGCTCACTCGTAAGGCAGACATCGAGAAACGGTTAGTTTTTTCTTCCCCGTTTTCTTGACTGATTTTGATTGAATATCTACTCAATTACCCTGAACCCAGAACTATATCTTGACCGTTTGGATTAGATCCAAATAAGAGATTACAAATCAAACATCTCCTCATCTAAAGATTATTTGTGTGTGGTTTCAGGAACGCTAAGGGTAATGGAATAGAAAAGAGCGAGGGAAGATTAAAAGAAGCTATTGAGCTTCTAAAGCTTATAACCAGCAGATGATAGTTGTTAGTTTGGTTTCAAAACTCTAGTAGTGTGTAGTATGCTTAAAGTGCATTGATCAGTCCACAACCACAACTCTGGTTTGTGTAGGTTATGTAATTACTTTTAGCTTAACCTAGAAACGTTGCAGATCTCATGAAATGACATAACAACTTCTTCAGCATCATTTATTTTGTCTATTGTCGTAGAATCCTGATTCGTATTCTATATGACTTTCACATGAATCGTATTCTGAAGATTTATGTCGTCAGATCTTGAGCTCAATTCATGCCTTCTTTCTTCAGTTGCAGAAGAATTAGCACTTCGATCTTGAGCTCTTGAGTAAATCAGAGTAATTTTCTTTCACTTCTATAAAATTGAACAGTGGTTTCTTAGAGACCAAAACATTTAAACACTCTGCACCTAAAACCTGAAGTAAGAACAACCTGCCGATATGCTCAACAAGGCGTTACCAGCTCCGACTTTTGTTTAAACAGAAATACACCTGAACAAGTATATATGTCTAGGAGAAAAGGCTCTTGTCTAAATTTATTTGGATTACTCCAAAGTAAATTATACTAAAATGTATATTAACCAATTGATTATCTGTATACTACAATGTATATTATACTATAATTTATTTGTATTATAATGAAAATTAATGAGTGTCTAGATTATACTTTCATTTTAGAGATTTTTTCGATGTTATAAGATATCAAAGCATTAGATTTGTAAGACTTTGGAAAAGTAAAATAATAAGGTTAGCGGTAGTACCGTGTTCGTGTACCAGTTTCGGCTCTAAGTTGAATATCACTTGAATAATTTTGTACAAGAGTTTTGGTCAGTTAAACTTAAGGAAGAATTTTAGCTAAATAAAATTTTATCAAAAAATAAAATAAAATAAAAGAATTTTAGCTAAAGATGAAGAGCTTCCAGAAGATCTCATTCATATGTTTTTCATAATGTTAAATATTCTTTATACTTTTAATTTTTTTTTGTCAACCTTACTCTTATAATTGGATTGACAATGCCCAATTCATAGCCAAAATCTATATCCTAAAATCCCTCATTTTCCTTCTCCTTGCATCAAAGAGGACTCGAATCATGGTACATAAGGATTTGTAAAGTGACCACAACCTCTAGGCCACTTGTCCTCGGCCTTTTAATTTATTTGTGTAATTATAATTTGTGTTTCACAATTCCACATGAATAATTTATCTCAGAAACTAAAATAACTTTTTTTCAAAGTTCCATTTTTGTATAGTTGAAAACATTTCGTGTAAAATAATAATTTTTTTAATAACATTCAACTAATTACATTAGCCTTAAGAATTCAGATATTCGGGTCGATTTCGGATAAATTCATTAGGTCCGGATCTTTCAGGTATAAAATTTTTATAGCCATTTAAAAACCGAATATATAACAATTCGAGCTCAGGTTCAGGTTGATTCGGATCCATAATTTTGTATACTCATTTAAGAAATTAGTACAATTCAGTTTTGTACCGGTACTTGTTCCTGTCTAAGTCGAATGCAAACTTTAGAAAATTTTATGGTTCCAATATATACTCGGGTATTTCATATTTGAAATATAATTATTTAATTAAAATATAACGAAAAATTCCAAAAAAATATTAAAAAATTACCCATAAGATAGCCAAGTACCCGAATATATCTAAATATCCCAAAAATTTTCAAAACATAACCTGAGTATCTCTTGTATATATGTATTCGGGTCAATTGATACATGTTTGGATATCATTTAGTTCAGTTGGTATAGACGAAATGGATCTATCATATATTTTTCAATTTCGGGTGCTACTACTTGATACCTAAACGTTTGGATCGTTAGATCGTGACAATATCCCACATCGAAAGTTGAGGTCACTCTAACCTAATATATATAATTTAAGGGTCAATCCGCTCATTACCAATTGATTTTAAGTTTGAAACTCATAATTTAACATGGTATTAGAGCTCATGATCTTGCCCAACAGACACACCACTAAAATTTGTTGTGGTTTCGAGATGTTAGGTTATACCACTTATCATCTCGAAGGAGCATGTTAGATGGTAACAATATTCTATATCGGAAATTGAGATCACTCTAACCTAATATATATATCTAAAAGCTAATTCACTAATTGACAATTGGCTTTGAGTTAAATGCCCATAATTTAACATGGATTAATTTTGGTTCAGGTTTTGGATATTAGATTTTATATCTAGACGATATAAGACGTAAATCACATAATTATGTATAATGTGCTGATTTATAAAAAAACAATAAATAAAACCTTTTGCTTCTATATGTAATGTAGTGAGTATAATCAATTAGTAATGACAAAATTGAGAAATTTTACTACGGATATTTAGTTTAATTCTTAAAAAGAAAACATATACTTTTAAAATGTTTGGACATGTATCTGACGACAGCTATGTTTAGTTATCTAAGAATTCTTTAAGGATGGAAATATAAAGTTTCAAAGCGAAATTAAACGAGTAACGACTAGCTACCGAGTAAGACTTCAAGTTCAAGGTAATATATTATCATTTTCTTCTTGGATTCATCTCTTTTGTCTCTTTTTGTTTTTTCTTCTCTTACGTGATTCGTACCATTTTTGGCTCTGAGATCCAAAGTTTAAGAATTGAATTTTCTAAAAAAATCACCTGTTATAACTCATAATCAAATTCTTACTATTTGGAAAAACTAAGACACAGTATAAACAAATTTACAATGCACATAGCACAAACATTAATATGATTTTTCAGAGTTTCTTTTTGTATTTTCTTTGATAAATAATTTAACCCAAAAAATAGTTTTATTCATTCATTTTAAAAAGATCCATATACCTTAAGTTATGTATATCACTGGTCGTGATTAGAAATCATTAGTATAATATGAATTATTTGGAAGTTAACTATTCTTTTAAATGCTTAGAAATCTAAAACCAAAAAACACTGCTTAAAAGTAATACAGTATAATATATAACTTTAAATTGGTCCGCTGTACACATTAGTAAAGACAAAGAACGAATGAGTCAAATGATGAGAAATTTGACTTGTAATATTGCATGAAAGGCTACGTAAAATTCGACGTACTTCACCTGATTATATTCCAGCTGTATATAAAGATAACATAGATAGTCTATATTTTGCCTACCAACATCGATCATCACCTAAGCCCTTTCACAAAAAAAAAAAAAAACAAAAAAAAACCATCGATCATCACCTTACAGTAGCCTTGATATCAAACAATATATTATTATTTTCCTGCCAATACCTTCTCTTTTTAATATACTATATAGGTTTGATAATTTGCATTTAATCTTTCTAATTAGTATGTATCAATTAATAGTGTTATATCGTTACTGTGTTTTGTATATATAAGAATATAATAATGTTACATTAGTTGTTTTCTTAATTTAAAGAAAAAATGCTAAATTTATATGTAGAGAAATGGATGCAAGATTCTTGTACCCTTTGGAGAGCTGTAAAATCATTCACTTGGTAAGCCACAAATAATAAGTCTCATCAATGATATGTTATTAATTTACATGTATAACTCACTTTTAATAGTATATAGTATTACTTAATTGATGATATGTTTTATATTTGGTTGATCAAATTAAGTTGAGACATGGAGAAGCGGTGCACAATGTAGAAGCTGAGAAAGATAGAAATTTGTTGTTGTCTCCTCATCTTTTTGATGCTCCTCTTACCGATTATGGTCATCAACAGGTAATAAAACCCTAAATCCTACCTTAAACTTCAAGCTTAATTAACCACATATATCAAAAATTGCCATGGGAAATATCTCTTTCGTTCACTTCTAATTGTTTACTTTACTGCTTTCTCTAAATCGAGGTTAAGAACCTTCGAGAACGACTTGTTTCAAGCGGGTTACTTAAAAGAGTTGAGCTTGTTGTAACTTCTCCATTGCTTAGGTAATTACAAGGCATCCATTATATTATTCCGATTACGTTCTATATATTTGCATATAGAAGCATCGAAGACTCAAGACTGAGAAATGAGTCTGATTTAATTTTTTCTTAATTTCAAAGTTTTAAGTAGATTTTCGGGTTTTAATGTGTAGAACAATGCAAACAGCTGTTGGAGTTTTTGGGAATGAAGACAAGCAACCGAATACGACAAGTAGCCCTCCCATTTTGGCACTTGAAGTTGCTCGAGACCGAAATGTATGTTTGATCATAGACAAATTAATATCTCATATATATATATTCATTGTCGATAGAAAAAGACCAAATATCGAAACTTAGAAATATTAATTAACGACGATATGTACATGCAGGGAGTTCGTCCTCCTGACATGAGAAGAAACGTCAGTGAATATCAAAATCTTTTCCCCACCATTGATTTCTCTCAGGCAAAAAGCTTCTTTCATTATATTTCTTTTTTTAATTAAAAAAAAGCTTCTTTCACTCTTCCCTTCATTTATATTATATCATATTCATATAAAACTATAATTCATTTAATGTGTAACTAAAGCTTAGTTTCTCAACATAATGGAAGAATAAACATGGTGATTAAAATGATTCTATTTCATGTTGGATCATATATTATAGATGGAAAGTGAGGAGGATATTCTATGGCGACCCGATGTTAGAGAGTCTGAAACAGAGATTTTGGAGAGAGGGTTAGAGTTCATGAAATGGTTATAATTAATTAACCCCTCTGAACCAAAAATTTGTGAACTAAAAATTTTGAGTTTAAAATTGTCTACAATATACTTGTTCAAATTTTTTTGAAAATACATTTGGGGGACATTATCAACATTTTTGTCTACTGTGGTACTGTAATTCGTTTTCGATGGACATATATAGTGAATTATTGGCTGTATATGTCTATCAGAGACGAATTACTGTCCACGAAAGATATAAATGTTGATAATGTCCCCTAAAAGATATATTTTTGACAATGTTTTGAAAATGTATATTGTAGATAATTATAAACTCAAAAGGTATACAGGGAGTAATTTTCTCTAGAAATATTTTGTAATAAAATTGATGAATTTTCTCTGATATATAGGTTATGGAAGAGACCAGAGAAAGAAGTTGCAATTGTTAGCCATGGAATAGTTTTGCAACACATGTTATATGTTTTCGCAAACGATTGTGACGAGTCAATTAGAAATCAACTTTGCAAGAGGTTTAACCAAACAAACTTGTTAATTCTTTGTATAGTAATACTCTTTGATTTTATCATTATATATACTATTCTTTTGACAGGTTTGGTAATTGCGAAATTCGTACGGTCGTGATTGTAGACAAAGGGTTAGTATAATCTTAATTCATTATTAATTTCTTGACCTTGCATTAATAAGTTAATTGCTATACTTGTACTTTTCAGGCAGAGTTGGTCTACGGAGAATTAATCCATGGAGGAAGTTTCAATGACTTTGCTAAATTCAACATTGAAGAAATTAATTAGTATTGATTTTATTGTTTTATTCTTCAAGCGAGTAGAGATTAACTTGAGCTTCTTCTATCTATTTTTCATCAACTGCATGACTGCATCCTTTCTTAGGAATTGTATTAGTAAAAATAAACGGAATCGAATAATCGTACATTATTTTTTATTTATGTAAAATACAAGATATATAGGATTTGACTGGTTCTTACAATAAGTTGTTTACATACAATATGCTTATTTATGGTTATTTGAAAAGCCGTTTTGACACGGAACTATTGATAGTCGTTTGGGAAACGACCATTTCTTGTAAATACAAACGATCATTTTTTTTTGTAATTTACATATAATTATAGTTTAAGGATCATTGAAGAAGAATAGTTTTTTGTTTATATTTAGAAAAATAGACATTTAGTACAAATTAGTAATTCGTTTGCAAACGACCTTTCCAAACGGTCATTTAATCAGGGTCGTTCGAAACTCCATATTCAAAAAAAATTATTTATGGTCATTTGGAAAATGACTGTCATATGTAAATAAAAATGATCATTTATTTTTGTATTTTACATATAATTATGGTTTAAGAAACAATATATGATCATTTTAGTAGTATGCAAATATTATTTTAAAAATATTAATTATACTCTATATATTTATTTCTATATCAAAAATGTTAAAAGTATACATTATTTTATAGTTTTCAAAATAAATCATATTTTACATACTAAATTTTATTTCATTACACTATTTACTATTGTAGTATTACTAATCAATATTAATCTTTAAACGATTTTCGTTTAAAAACGTTTTTACCAACTCTATTTTTAAATAGTTATTTTCAAATGACTTTTGTTCAGCCGTTCATTTTTTTTTTCAAATAGTTTTTTTGAACAGTATGACCAATCAAGCCTATAATATACAAAGACTTGTTGTTCAGAAAAATATAGAGCCAAGACACCTATACGACAAGTGGACGAACGAATATACTAATTTCAAAGTTGAGTGGCGGGCAATCTAAGCTATAATAATTCTTTTAAAATTAAATAAAGTTTAGGATTCACATATTCTAAGAGTCCAACGATAGCTTTTAGAAACATTTCTCATGTGAAACTTTTACTTATCTATATATGTATTTTCCATATATTGTATTGTTTTTTCTTAATTAATCCTTGTCACAAACGACTTTGACAATTTCAGAAAAGAAACCACATGAAAATTTCAATACTAAAGAAACAAATTTTACCAGAACAAAACTATGAAATTAAGAGAATATTACCATAAATATCCTGAAAAATAGCAGCATCATCAAAAATACTTTAAGGTTTTTGTTTTCTTCCGTGTGCCATATTTTTAAGGAGAGGAAGGCGCATTTGCCCTTCAGTAAAAAGGTGTTGAGTATTAGATTACCGTGGTTATAGCTGATCGTGGGAAACAGGCAAAGGGAGCAGGTGCGTGAGAAGCATATAGAAAAACGAACAAAGAAAAAGAGTGAGATTTTTGACTAGAGAAGAAAGTGAGGTTGACGGAAAGAAAAAAATGGGAATCTCCAAGGTACAGTATCTAACCCAAAATCTAGGGTTTGATGGAAGGTTGGCAGTGCAAAAGTGATGAAATTGTGGGTTGTGTAATAAGATTTGGGTAAATATTGTCTGCAAAGAAGGTTTAAGTGAAGGATGGAGAACAATAGAAAGGAAGAGATTTGGAAATAAGTAATCGGATCAAGTAAAAGGTATACTGTCTAACCGAGAAACAAGGTTTTGAAATTTGAGAGTAATTTGGGTAATGATTTTGATTGGTGAGAGTAACATGGGTAAAATATTTGGCGGCAGATGTCAGATATTTGAGGAGCTTCTAAAGGCAGTGATCGTCTCTGCCTCACGACCTGACAGAACCGATTTTAGCCCCTTGCTTCTTTCTTACACCTTGGAAATTCAATATAAACAGGTATATATTTCACAATGTCCGACTTGTAATTTAGTAGAGATTAGTTTCCTCTGCTAAATTGATTTTTTATTTTCTCACATTCCGTTTATAGTTTTTATATGTATGACAATAAAATCACGATGAGAAGATTCAATTTCTTGCAAATAGAAGTTTTCTCTTAATGAGTCTCTGTTCTATCCATGTCCAATGATATGAAATTGAACATGTCCATGTCCAATGATATGAAATTGAACATGTCTGTGTCGATATGATTATATGTCATGGCAATAAGTGTGTCCATACCAAAATGACATTGAATATAGACATATGTGGCATTTGTTCATGTCTTGTAATAAGAATTGAACATGTGCATGTCATGTAATATGAAATTGAACATGTCCATCCATTTCTTGTAATATGAAATTGAACATGTCCATGTTCTGTAATATGAAATTGAACATGTCCATGTCGATATGGATAAATTTCATGACAATAAGTGTGTCCATACAAAAATGACATTGCAAATGGACATTTGTGACATATGTCCATGTCATGTACTATGAAATTGAACAAGTCCATGTCCTATAATGTGAAACTGAACATGTCCATGTCATGTAATATGAAATTGAACATGTCCATGTCGATATGGGTAAATTTCATGGCAATAAGTGTGTCTATACAAAAATGACATTGAAAATGGACATCTGTGAGATATGTCTATGTCCTGTACTTTGAAATTGAACATGTCCATGTCCTGTAATATGAAATTGAACATGTCCATGTCCTTAAGATTCATATGTACGCTTTGTATTTGGATAAATGTAGATGTTGAAAAGGAACGAGACATTGTTAATTCCATGTCCTATGTCCATGTATCATTGGCTTTATGTCTACGGAATGCACTGAAAATGCATATAAATATAATATGTATGGGAGATATATGTACCTATTAAAAATGTGTTGGCTTTGGGATAAGGAAAAAAAATGAAGACAAACACATGAGGGAAGCGAGAGTTAAAATAGAAACGGGCAGGGTTAAAGTGGTATAATCTCACGAAAGATAAAATTATTGTAGGGTAGAGTAGATGATTTTGAACAGTGTCCGGGTATTTGTGATGATTTCTGTTGAAAACAAAGCATTTTTGATAGTTTTTTCTACTATCAATTCGGCCAAATTTACCATAAAATATTTTGATTAATTAACTTCTTTAGAATTATTTCGCATATGGGAAGCGCTTTTGGTTTAACTGGTAAAATATTCACTACTTCTATACCTGAGTTTGATTCAAAGGAGTTGTGTTTGTCACACATAATATAATTAAGGGTTTGAGATTTGAGCTATGGATAAGATTTGTCGATCTAATTATTGAAAAAAAAGATATTATCAGTCATATTTTATAATAATATATATAAAACAAAAGGAAGAAAAGTTTATGTAACAATTTTGGGGAAATGCGTTTGGTGAAATGTTTGAGTGTGGTGAAGGAGCCGAAGTGTACCCCACATGATACAATATTGAAATTGTTGGGTTTGGAGGTTTGGGTCAACTTTTGATAATACATAATATGAACCTTTTGAAAATACATAATATGAACCATTCGATGTTTTGGAGAATAGTAAAGGTCGACATCAATCGAATTTCTATTCTACCACCGACAAAAACAATTGAATCGAGAACTTATACCATAAATGGAAATACAAAGTAAACCATGTAACAGTGATATTAAGGAGTGCACGATAGAGAGAGAGTAGAGCGAGATAATGCTCCAAGACACGCTTTTCTAGATTTCAAAATTAGCAATTCACTTGCTATTTTCGGAAAGGAAGCTGGGAAAAGATTTAACCCTAATGTGTTCCCTCTTGAGAAGCACCCTTTTATGGTAACTTACTCTTCCCCAAGTATGAAGAATGAAGGCTTTTCTGGCAAAGAACACCTCCCCATACCCAGCTGCTGGAACAAAGCTCTTGTCCACTTGATAACCAAACTCTAAAGCTACCAAGTATTGAAGAATTCTCGCTAGTAGTGCGAAGGAGACCTCATATATTCACTTATAAAATATCACTACTTTTGAAAGGCTGCATTACAAAGAACTGCAAGATCCAGACTGTATATCCTGGGTTTCCTTGTGAGTGTGTGTCCACAGAACATGGATAATCGCTACACAATTGCAGAGAAAGGAAAGAGCATTATGAGAAGCTCAAATCCTCCAAGATCTACTAGAATCAAAGTCCCACTACTTGAAGATGGCTCAATCTCCCAGCAACATTCAGTAATCTTGATAGGCAGGGTAATAAACTCTAAGGCACAAAGAATATGGTCAGTCATTCCTTTTTTGGCATAACACTGGCACCTGTCAAGAAGACCAGTAGGAGCTGAGTTAGGACATGGTTTGTTCCACTTTCAATTTGCTAATGAAGAAGACTTGCAAAAAGTCCAAACAAATCAACCTTACCACTTTGCAAAGTGGATGCTTATTTTACAAAGATGGGAACCCATCATTTCAAGATCTTTTCCCTCCCAGATTACCTTTTGGATCAAAGTCCAGGGCCTCTCACTTCATCTCTGGAATGAAGGAACAATAAGGAGCATAGGTGAGGGTATTGGTCTCATGGAAAATGTTGAAATAACGGACCTATCAGTGAGAATGAGGGTCCAGATTAATGGCCTGCTACCAATCATAACCTCGACGGTCCTGGAATTTCCATCAAAAGAGGAAATAACGGTGAGTTTAATCTATGAGAAGCTAGAGAATCACTACTACACATGTAAGAGCTTATGCCATAGCATAGCTGATTGCCCAGAAAGATCTACTACTATAACAAACTACTCTAGAGGCTGAGAGGATACCACTATAGTCAGAGCTACAAGAAACCTCAAACCAACAGAGGAATCGCACAAATGAGAAGACAACTATTACAAAAGATCTCAGAGCTTGCAGGGAAGATACTCTACTAGCTACAAAAGGGCATCAGCGGGTGTTTCCCAATCATACAGATACAACCCATACAAAAGCCATTTAATATATCGAACACAGGGAGACAGAGAGGAAAAATGGGAATGGAAAGAGACTAAAAGATCGGAAATATCGAGACAAGCTGCAGGGGACCCTACTAAAGGCTCTTTCCATACACTTGCAAAACAAGGACCATAAAGCAGAGACTTAAGAGAGGAGATTACAGCAAAGAAGCAATCAAATGAGAAAAGCTTATGGGAGGAGATCACAACAAAGAAGCGATCAAACGAGAAAAAATTAAGAGAAAAACTGGCTGGAAAGTCAACCTCTGACGGGAAAACAAGGGAGTACAGAGGAGAACCAGGCTCTCCATCTACTAACAAAGGTTCACAAATCAGGGATTTGAGAGAAGAACTTACAACAAGGAAGAGCTCAAATGGGATGGATCTACGAGAGGAGCTTATTGAAAAAGCAAAAAGTAAGGAAGGAACAAAAGAAACAACATCTACCTCTGCACCAAAAGAGGCTCTAGATTCGGCCATGGGACAAGTACGAGATGTCCTTATCCAATACGTACAAGGTTCAGACATCAAAGACTACACTCTGCAAGTAAGGACAGTGTTAAACATGATATTCTTGGTCCCAGCCAAAGCACAAAAAATTGAAAATGATAGATTACATGCTATGTTATGGCTAGGAGAGTCTTCAGCTTTAGTAGTTGAGGCCATCCAAAGGACCAGAGAAATAGCTTTAAAAAACCAATCATGGCAAAGAGAAAGCCTGGGAGACCACCGACAAAAAATAGAGCACAATCAAGCCCAAAAATCATGCCAAGAATAAACTCGAGGAAAAGAAACGCAATCCAAATTCAGAATTTCCCACAAACAAGACAGTATCCAAATGCAGTGAAAACAACAATGGCAGCTGGTATACCCTTAGGACAAACTAATACGACAAGACAGAAGGAAAGCCCCCCACCTGCCGCCTCTGTTGTTTCTCCTGATCATTTCAGAGGCCCCTAAGAAAAAGGTACACCAAAATCCATTAAGAAGCTAATGGAGAGAGCGTCTACTCCACGCAGGAAATTCCAACTAGTACCCCAAGCAGAGCAGAACCGAGTAAGAACCCAAGAAATATGGCTACAAACGAAGGAAAGAGGGAGGATATTCATCTGAACTCTAATCCCATTCCTTAGCAGTGGTGAGCTGGAACTACCATGGCCTGGGGAACCCTGTGACAGTTCAAAGACTCAGGGAAATAATGAAGGATTTCCGCCCTAATGTCTTCTTCCTAATGGGAACCAAAAACACAAATCAAGCAATGGAGAAATATGTAGCAGATTTAGGCTATGAATACAAATTTCTGGTCTCACCCCAAGGACACGGAGGAGGGGGATTAGCATTACTATGGAACCAAGCAATAGAACTTGAGATCAGCTCTTCCAACAAAAATTTTATAGATACAAAGGCAAGAGGGTAAGACGTTCAGAGTCACTTTCGTTTACGGACATCTGGAACAGAAAGAAAGATGACAAACCTGGGACATATTGCAAAATGTAAGGGAGGTAAGAGACGAGCCATGGTACTCAACTGGAGATTTTAATGACCTGATTAACAACTCAGAGAAGAGAGGAGGACCTCTAAGAGCTGATAGCTCCTTCATTGGCTTTAGATAGTTCTTGTCAGAAACGATCTCTCAGACTTAAGGCATACTGGGAATAGTTTCTCTTGGAGAGGCACTAGGCACCAACATGTAATACACTGAGAATTGATAGAGTGCTGGCCAACAGTTTATAGGCTGACAAATTCCCTTCAGGTTGGTGTCAATATTTACGCTTCGAAGGGTTTGATCACAAACCACTTATTACCAGCTTTGATAAAGTATGGAAGAGGATAAGAGGATCCTTTAAGTATGACAGAAGGCTTAAATGCTACCCATAATTAGCTCAACTGGTAAAAGAGTGCTGGCTGGAACACTCTACCCGATCGGTACAAGAGAAATTAGTTGATAGTAGAGCAGCCATGACCAGTCAAGAAAACAAGGAAGATGTCATCCAAAAAACCAATGTTGAGCTAAAGAGAGCATATAAAGATGAAGAGGGATTTTTGAGACAAAAAGTAGACAGACATGGCTAAAACCTGGGGATCGCAACATATGGTATTTTCATGCCTTGAAAAGAGGGAGAAGGGTAGTGAACAAGTTCTCAACCATCAAAGATGAAGAAGGACTCACTTTCTTTAAAGAGGAAGACATAACAGAGGTTATAGCTGGGTTCTATGATGAGCTTTTTAAAACACAAGCCCCAGACCTTGAAACTATCAAAAACACCTTGGAAGAAGCTATTCACAGCTCACTCACGAACGACATGATGGAGAAACTGGTGGCCTAACCTACATGAAAGAAATCAAGAAAGCAGTCTTTAGCATACATCCAGATAAAGCCCTGGGACCAAATGGTTTCTCTGTGGGGTTTTTTCAAACACATTGGAAAGTGGTAGGAAAAGCGATCATAAAAGAAATTCAAGAATTCTTTGTATCCGGTGAAATGCCGAGGAACTTAAACCTCACTTATGTAAGATTGATTCCAAAGATAAAAAGACCAAAGAAAGTTTCAGACTACCGACCTATAGCGCTATGCAATGTATATTACAAGATCATCTCTAAGATGTTAACTCACAGGCAAAGACCAGTACTACCTCATCTGATAGTGTGAGAGACAAGGTCAAAAGGATATTAAAATATAAACAAAGAAGGAGGAGTAGGGAATATTAAAATACTTTGGCCTCCCGGAGCATTTCAGTAGAAGGAAAATAGACCTCTTTTCCTCTATTGTAGATTGGATCAGACAAAAGCGATATCATAGTCAAATATATTACTCTCCCACGCAGGCAAGATGACACTTTTAAAGAGTTTTCTCACAACAATGCCAACATACACTATGGCGTGTTTCCAACTCCCAAGCTCTCTCTATAAGCGAATCCAATTGGTTCTCAACAGATTCTGGTGGGACGCATCTGCAGGGAAAAATAATATCTATAAAGTCTCATGGAAGACTTTAAAAAGGCCAAAAAAAGAGGGGGGGACTAGGATTTAAGATATTCAAAGTTTCAATATAGCACTCTTAGGTAAACTGAGTTGGAGACTCCTAAACAACCCTCAAATTCTAGCAAGCAAAATCCTTTTGGGAAAGTACTGTCAAAACTCGACTTTTATGGATGCACAACAATCAAACAGGAACTCCATAGAACAGTATCCTAAAAGGTCGAGACTTACTGAAGAACAATATTGGATGGGCTGTAGGGAATGGTAAAAGTATAACAATTTGGGAGGAACCTTGGCTTCAACAAACAAAAAATCGGAGACTCATAGGCCCACCTACAGCAGCTAAACAACACCTACTGGTGCATGATCTCCTCAAACATAGGCCCTTGGAATGGAACAAAGAAAAGATTCAAGAGATCCGCCCAAATGTGGAAGATTTAATTCTGAAAATCAAATTGAGTTTAACAACAGCAGAGGACAAAAGAATTTGGATCCACAGTCATTCCGGAGACTACCCTACAAAATCTGGCTAACACCAAGCTAAGGAATCAACATAGGACGCATCAGACCGAGGAAGAAATAGCAGATGCAACTGGAACCTAAAGACATCCCCTAAGATTCAAATGATTATTTGGCGAGTATCCACAATGTGTTACCTTCAGGGGCCCAACTGGAAGCCAATCACATCCCTAATTGCTCGGAATGTGGAATATGTGGAGCGAAGGAAACCATATCACACATCCTTTTCCCTTGCCCTTTTGTCAATCAAGTATGGAATTCAATACCCTGGAAGCAAAACCCTGAAATGAGTGAAGTGCAAAGTGTGTTAGAAGGTTTAACTAAAGCCATAGCTTTAATCGCCCTCCCGCCAACGAGATTAAATCACAGAGACTTTTACTTGTGGATACTATGGAGTTTATGGAGTCATAGAAACAAAAGGATTTTCCAAAAATTGACTAGCACACTGCAGAAGGTGGAAAATGCAGCGATAACATAAGCAAAAGAATGGGTAAAAGCGCATGAAGAAGAACAAACAGAGGCCGATCTCTACTCACCTCGCCCGGAAACTAAGATGCCACAAGAGTACTTAATTTACAGAGTCGATACTGCTTGGAGATCATCGGATGGAAAAGCTGGACTAGGATGGAGCACGATTCAAGCACCAAACAATCGTCACTTTAGTGGAACAGCACACAACGACCGCGTCGCATCCCCCCTTGATCGGGGAAGCTATAGCTTTCAGATATGCTATGACGGAAGCCTCAAATTGACACATAACCAAGATTAGACTTGAGTCTGACTGCAAATCATTGATAGACGCGATCAAAACTGGAGTCTATCCACCAGAGATTCATGGTATAATCTCATATACTTTCAATTTGGCATCCAATTTCGAATTCTTCGATGCTAGATTTATTTCTTGATCTCATAACATTTTAGCAGATGAACTTGCCAAATCGGCATTAATGGCTCTACATGTAACGAGACCAATTTAATTAATTAAGTAATGAAATGTTTGTTGACTAAGAAAAAAAGTAAACCATGTTACACGCCATATTAGCCTTGACTCTGACCTGTTCTCTGAAGTATATTAAAGTTCATAAGTAGCTTCGCAGTTCTTTCATTGAAGCTACTAAAGGATTAGTTGGTAAATACTGTATTTTGTGTATATATAGATAATGATACGAACAGTGCGAAAAGAAGAAGAACCTTACAATATATTGGTTTTGTGGGTATTTTAGAGTAGTCACTTAACAAATAAAGATAACTGTACATGGATTTATGTGGAGCTCAGACGCTACGCCTCTCATCTCCTAACTCCAAAATTCTTCATTTGGTTTAGTCTTTTTATTTCATCATCTTCATTCATTATAAAATAAGTGTTTTGTTTGTTTCAATAATCCATATAATTGTAATAAAAGGTGAGGCATGCACAAGGACTCCACAATGTAGCATTAGAAGAGAACGGAGAGAAACCTGAATCAGAAAAGCTTTTTGACGCTGACCTCTCGCCAAAGGGTTTGCAACAGGTTGAGGGAGAACATTAATAGTACCTTGAGATGCACTCTTCTAATATTTATTTACAATCTCGCAGGTTTCCGAATGCCATAAACAAATCCGTGAATTAGGATTACTAAGCACAACCGAGTTAGTGATTACCTCTCCACTTTTAAGGTATTAATTAAACCTATCAAATTCTACATGTGGAAAACTTTATATTAAAAGAAGAAAGAATTGGTAACCATTAAATGAACTGTACTAGCTGTTTTTTTTTTGTTAAACTGTACTAGCTGTTTAAACGCAATAATTCAACTTTTGGCCCATAGAGGAATCATGCATGGTCTAAGGTCTGAATATATTCTCCCTAACTACAATTAAGAAGGTAAAGAAGAAAGAATTGGTAAACGCCATTAACATTGATATCAATAAAAGCAAATATTTCTTTTCCTCATCTAGAAACTCCATCTGAATGATCGGTTTGGATAATGCATCTGGATGATGTTCTTTTCTTCATCTGAAAATTCCATCTGGATGATGCGTTTAGATGAAGTTATATTTCTTTGTGCATTTGTATAAATTAGTTGGATGTAGTTTGTAACCAAATGACTAAAAGAGACATGCTTTGTGTTAAATTGTCTTTTATGATATAAATTATATTTACAACTCAGGGCCGGCCCTATCTTATATGATGCCTAAAGCGCTCAGAAAATTGATGCCCTCCTCTAGTTACGAATTATGACTACCAATTATTTATAATAATATAGCGAAAGATTGCTAAATACCATCAAAATTTAATTTGTTTTACCATTGTATGAAATATCAATATACTAGCTCAAATTCTTAACAATATTCCTGACCCAACAAAAATCTCTCTTAGTGTTAACACTTAAACATAAAATATTTAGAAAAGAAAGAGGAAAAAAGTATGTGGACATATTTAGGTTTTATTTTATCTTATTCATTAATATTTAATAATTATTTTATTTTAATAGTTACGAGTGATGATATTGTTGCTTATTTTAATACTAGTTGTTAGATAATTCTGTGATTCGAACCCATGCAATGCAATATCAATGACTAGAACCAAGACCACTACACTAAGAAGCATATTTAATTTTGATGCCCCTAAACTTTTAATAATATTTTGCGCCTAAACCCCTTGCTTTTTGGGTTTTAGCCCGGTGCCGATATTGTACAACTACATAAGTATCAAAATTATTTTTAAAATAACTAATAAAATTTTAAATTGATTACATATTTAAATTTTAGTAAATAACTATTTCATCAAACTTAAAAAAAATTATTATTAAAAATTTTAATACATAAAAAAATAATAAATACTCATACATTCCAATGTATAAAGACATAAAAAATGTTTCAAAAACATAATAATTATATAAACAAATTAAAACGAAGTAAGAGTGTGAAAATGAGGAGAGAGTAAAATGAGGAGAGAGTAAAAAGAAGAGAGAGAATAAAAAAGAGGAGAGAGAGTGAAAATGAGGAAAGAGAGTAAAAAAAGGAAAGAAAGTGAAAAGAGGAAAGAGAGAGTAAAAAAGGAGAGACAGTAAAAAGAGGAGAAAGAGTAAAATGAAGAGAGAGAGTAAAAAATGAGAAGAATAAAAAGAGGAGAGAGTAAAAAGAGGAGAGATAGTAAAAAAGAGGAGAGAGAGTAATAGAGATGAGAGAGTAAAAAAGAGGAGAGAAAGTGAAAATGAGGAGAGAGAGTTAAAAGAGGAGAGAGAGTTAAAAGAGGATAGAGAGTAAAAATGAGGAGAGAGAGTAAAAGAGATGAGAGAGAATAAAAAAAGGAGAGAAAGTAAAAATGAGGAGAGAGTAAAAAAGAAGAAACAAATTAAAAAGAGGAGAGAGAGTGAATATGAGGAGAGAGAGTTAAAAAGAGGAGAAAGAGTAAATGAGGAGAGAGAGTAAATATGAGGAGAGAGAGTAAATATGAGGAGAGAGTGTAAATATGAGGAGAGAGTAAAAATAAGGAGAGAAAACAATCAAAAGAGAAAAAGAAAACAATCAAATTATAAAGGTATTTTGGTCTTTTACAAATTTTTACAAGTCCATCTCCTTCCAAATGCACTAACCAAACACATCTGAAATTTTTAAAAATTTTAGATGAGTTTACTAAATTTATTCAAATATTTCATGTGGATAAGACACTTAAATGTGTCTAAAAGAACAATATTTTTCATCTCCATCCAGATAGAGTATCTGGATGGACAAAAGAACAGCACTTAGCACCTAGATATAAGATTAGGTATATCTAACATTCATATTTTTCAATGGTAATTAATTAATGAGTCTATTATATAATTCAAATCTCAAGGGCATATATTCTGGTTCTTAGGTCCATAAAAGAAGTCAGTTTCTTGTTACTTAATCGTTATGTATCGTGTGAAGAGGTTCCAGATTCGACACCTCCCAAAACCATAAGGTCTAGTGAATTCTATGTTTAGTAATTTCCTGTAAGCTAATATATCCGTAATTAGTCGGGTAATAAACTGGCATTACCAATACCAGGCCTATCAAAAAAGTATAAGTTGTTATACGTTGATTTGATATTTGAATAGTATCACTAATCGTAACATTAATGGTACCATTTAATTTGCAGGGCAATGAAAACTTCAATTGGAATATTTAGGGGACAAGACAAAAAGAATCAATACGACGACTTTATAAAAGCTAATATCTACCCTCCAATTCTAGCTCTTGAGAGTTGTAGAGAACGCATGGTAATTTTACATATAATCATTCGTGTTATTTTTTACCTTCTAAGAAATTTTAAGATACAATTAAATAGTGATCTTGAGTTCAGTATGACTTTTTAAAAAATAAAAATAAAAATTAAATATGTTCTCTAATTATTAAAAACTCGCATGCAGGGACTTTATCCGTGTGATCGGAGAGAACGTATAAGTAGACGCCGAGTTTCTTTCTCAGAGATCGACTTTACAATGGTATCTAATATATCTCACCGATCCACTTCCTTACAAGCTCAAACATAATTTAATTTGCATTAATTTGGTAATATATATATATATATATATATATATATAGATAGAGAATGATGACGATACTCTATGGCAAGCGGAGGAAAGGGAAGAACTTGAAGAGGTTGCTAATAGAGGTCTTCACTTTCTTACAAGGTGACGATGAACATTCATTTCTTTAGAGTTTCATATTTTTCATTCTAGTAATTATTACCCATAATCTTATAAATATTTCAACCGACAATTCTATAACAAACCCCACTAGAAATAAAGGCAGGAAATATTCCACCATCTCAAACATACATAACGTACCAAAAAGACTACTGTAGTTTTTTTTTTTGTCAACAACTAAATTGTTAAGCATTTATCTATAATCTAAAACACTTATTCTCTAAGATATTTTCTTTTAATTTATTACATGTAGTAGTGAAATATCCAACCCCAAATACTAAAATCATTACTATTGTAGATTAGAAAACTGTTCACCATATCAGTTTGTATTATTATATCATTTTAAATTTCGAAGTAAAAAAATATGTGTAGGGTATGGGAAAGACCAGAGAAAGAAATAGCAATTGTAAGCCATGGAATATTTTTGCAAAAAACTCTTCTTGCGCTGCATGAAAAACTTGACATACCTCTTGAAGACAGCCTCCTTACAAGGTCACTACTACTCAGTAATTAATTGCTCTCAATCATCACAATTATTCTTGTCAGGTTCTATTTATAACAACGAAGTACGATTCTTTTTTTTTTTTTTTAGGTTTGCTAATTGTGAAATCCGATCAATTTGGATAGAGAAGAGGTAATTTAAATGTCAAACTTAGCAAATTTAACAATTAGTGTTGTACATTTTCTAATAATTAATGTTGACAACTTTGAAGTACAGTGACATGGAAGCTGGTATATTAACGAGGTTTAACTGTGGAAAGTATGCTCCTCCACCACTTTCTTCGACTTCCACTAACACGCTTGAATAGAAGCCACGTACGTTTGTATGCAGCATATATCGAATTTAACCAAAACCTAAAGCCCTACCAAGTTACCACTATCTATTCACCCACTTATGTCAACCTCTCTTTCGTTTTTTTTTTCTTATCAACACTTGGTTTGATTATGTACAATCTATAATCAATCTCTCAAACTTTTACCCTAGACCAATAATAATCATGTGTAGCAAACGCGACTTTTTGAAGTCAAAATCGGATGGAACAGACAACTTTTTCGTTTAATTACTTTATCTTAATTAACGTGTTATCATGTAATTTATCAAAAAAATTATCTTTGTGTTTACGGTTTTCTTCGTAACAAAGAAATTTAATACATAAAAGTAAGAATTTATAATATAAATGACTTCTAAAACTTAACTTTGGAGTAAAAGAAAAAAAAATATGAGAAACAAATAGTTATGGTTGCGGTTTTTCCATAAATTTTCAGTCATAATCTTTTCTAGATATCTTTTTATTCTTAACTTTTGAATTATAAAACTACTAAATGATTGCTCGTGGGGTGCACGAAATATTTTTTTAGAAATATCAATATACATTTGCAATTATTTTTATTTATTTATAATATTTATGTGTGATATCTACTTTTTTTTTGTTTATTTCATGGTTTATTTGTATATGTAAATTTCTTAATTTTTATATACTTAATATACTAAAAATCAATTTATAATGATGACTGATGATGTACACAAAATATTTTTTCAATCTTTGTTTATTTAAGTTCTGATACATTAAAATTTTTGTATATAAATTTTTTTGACTCGTGTCATTTAGGTTTTTAGACTTATGTTCATTTAGGTTATTAGTCTTGTATTCATTTAAGTTTTTATATTCACGTTTGTTTAGAGTTTTAAACCCATATCATTTAGAATTTAGACTCATGTTCATGTAGGATTTTAGATTTGTATTCATTTAAGTTTTTAGACCCGCATCATTTAAGATTTTAAATCTGTATACATCTAGGTCTTTAAATTCATTTTCATTTAGGTTTTAGGCATGTGCTCATTTAGGCAAACAAGTGTCATGTGTTCCTTTAGACATTTAAACTTGTAGTAAAAAAATTATTTCATATTTATTAATCTTTAATATATTTTAAATAAGTAAATTATTTGTTTTTTTAAAAAAATCTTAGTAAATAAACATATGGAATGTCTCAAAATGTATGCTCATGTCTTTTATATATAAAATAGACAACATATCACATTAGGGTTAGACCAATCATAATCGAGTATCAAACTAGAGTTATGCTAGAATTAAATAATATGGTGCTCCATAAATTATATCAATTATCATTATTATCTTATGTCTATTGTTTTTTGGTAGTATACCTATTAAAAATGATTCAAATAAGATCTAGATTTCATATTAAGTCAAATATATATATTTATTTGCTAAATCTTGGAATATAAATCTAGTTTCCTATTTAAATCACATATTTAGATTGTCATTATAGATTCTTTACCTCTAAAATGGTCAAATAATTAAATAATTATTTGATTACATATAAATAATTTTTAAATTATTACTAATCCATATATTGTGATATACATATTAAATTAATTAGTTTCCTAAAATATATTTATCTACTAAATATCTCTCTTATTTGTCAATTAATCGTTCAAATCTACTAAATAATTTTATATATTACTTAATTAGAATCAATTGTTATAAAAGATATCTTTAACATTTACTTTTGAAATTTTGCTTGTATTAATATAGGAAATTATTGAATATTTAAGATCTAATTTTCAAAATACATTCAAGTCTTTTGTAATAATTTTAATTCAATTAAATAATAAATTCGAATAAATATGTAATAATTTTAATTTGTTAAAAAGTAATTATTCAATTCAATTAATTCATAATATAAATTATAATAATATGTCTTTATATAGGTTTACAATACACTTTACAAAGCATTTCCCTTTATAGATGATATTAGTTAGTATGTAATGTAATAATAGTTCAAAATTATTCACAAATATATAAAAAGTTATTCAATTCAGTAACAATAATAATTTTTCATACATTACGTAATGATTTTAATTTGTAAATAAGAAAACAAACTCAAAGTTCATTGCACAAAAATAATTTATTTAGGAAATTTTTTAAATAATCAAAATATTATTTTTCTTCATCTTGCTCTATGTCCATTAATATAGGAACCTATATAACAAAAAATAAAATGAATATATATATATATATATGTTTATATATGCATAAAGGTTCTAATTGTATTGAAATTAATTATTATATTTTGTAACAATTACATACCTTCTAAGACTAAATTTCAAAGATTTGTATTTTTTCTCTGAAAATATATTTAAAATAATTAAAGGCAAATAATTTTAAAAAATGGAAACAAAAAACATATAAAGTTAAAAAATATTTCACCGACCACCAATTTCACTAATTTAGTAGTTGTACTATGAATTATCCAAAAACCAATGTAAACTTTAGAAATTTTGAATGGCCGGTATTGTCACCAGTTACCACGATAATATTGTATCTTCAAATTTATATATAGTATAAAACTAATTAATATATGAAATAAACAAATAAAACAAATATATCAAACAGTAAAATAATAAGATAAAATATTGTAATACTCACTTAGGATTAGGAATAACATTAATGACATTAGTTTTACAGTTTGGACAATTCCAAATAGGTTGAATAAGATTTCTACTTCCATTATCTTCATATTCTTCTTCACTTTCTATTCTTCTTCAACATCCATGAAAATAATTTTTTGATTGCATAGAATTCAACTAAAATAGCACCAATCATAGTCACAATCTGTGTCAAGAATTATTACCAATAGAAGAATATGATCCAGTCTACCTAAAAAATATATGCAATGATATATAACTCAAGTTAAAATTGTATGAAAAATAAAAGTATATTTAAATACATATATTTTAAAATATTACCACATTTGTGTCGTCTAATTCATTTCTATAAAATATTCATGTATATTTAATTTTAATTACTCTTCGATCTCTATATATTCTGAAAAAAATAGATAATCCGAAAATATTGGAAATATTAAGTGAGTTATATGAATTAAGAGAAATGAGATCAATTATATACAAAACATCAATATTTTCATAAGATAAAGTATATATATTATACTATATACATCTATTTTATTCGAGGAAAACAAATTAAAATCAAACAACAAAAAATATGAAACATAAAGAATATAAAAGTATTTTAAACGTTTAGAATTGGAGAATAAGACCTTACCTAGAGATCATAATTGAAAATTAGAAGAGTAGAATGATAATTATGAAGCAAAGGTAATGTGTGTATATATATAATAGAGGAGTAGGGGTTTCAGTAATATATGAATTTGAATTAGGTTTAATTTTAAAAAATTTTGTTTGTAATTAATACAATATTCCATTTATTCCTTAACTAAATCCATCTTATATGCTTATATAGTTATTTTAAAGTGAATCAATATGATACTTAATTGAAGATTGATTTTATTTATTTTTATCACGAAAATTAATACAAATTCAAATCTAATCTTAACTATTAAAATATACGATTATAGTATTATATTGCATGTAAATTGATTACCATACAAATTAATTTTGGTTCCACATATGGGATATCTAAATATTTTAATTTTTTTATTATATAGAAGATTTCCATAATTTATATATAATTACCATTAAAAATTATGAAAGCATATAATTTTTTTTTATTTTTTGTTTGATTACGAAATCATATGAATTGCGATATACATTTGATTTTATATTTAAAGCATATAATTTCATTTTATTTTTCGTTTGATATGAAATCATATGAATTGGAGCTATAATTACATTTCCATAATTTATATATAATCACCATAAATATATATTTTAATTAATTTCAGCAATTTATATGGCAATTTAATGTGGATTGATTATCATACAAATTGGATTCATTCTTAATTACTTTCTTTTCATAAATTAGATATTTATATTCAATTATTATAGTATTAAAGTATTTGATTTTGTTTGATTTTTTGCTTGTTATTGAAGAATATGTTTACCATATAAATTGATTTCATTTAGTAGGAAAATTAATACGGTAATTAATTGAATATTTTTTCATTATTTTTATTACAAAATTTAATACAAAATCTATTATAATCCTAACTTATAAAGCTTGACTACGAAGAACGATCCTTTATAATTTATATTTAATTACCATTAAAATATAGTTTATTTTATTTGGTAATTAATACGATAAGTAAATATAGATTGATTACCATAACTATACTTTTTAGTTAATTTAGTAATTAATAAGAAAATTAAATGCAGATCTATTTTATTTTCGAAAATGTTTGTGTTATTCTTCTCAAAATACCCTCACTAAAATTATCAAAAATAATGCCACTCAATGTAATTTATCCAATGTTTTAAGGGTAATTTTAAAAAATACTTTCTTTTTATTATATAGAAGATAACTTTTATGATTGTTTACTCATATTATTTACTTATAACAATGCAATATAAGGCTATGTATTTTTATTTCATCCTTTCATGAATAAGTATATTTCTGTATGATCACACGATTCATACCTTTAAGAAAAATCTAATGAGTGTCATTATTCTATCATTCATAAATTATTTAATAGAATTCATCACATTAAAAAATACCTATAGTTATCAGTCTTACCTTTTGAAAATCTATTTAATTATTTCAAATTTAGTTATCGGTTTTTTTTGGGATTTGATTATTTCATATAAATTCAGTTCTAGCTAATTTCAAATTATAAATCATATATTATTAAAATATATATTTTTAAAAAAGATAAAGAATAGATTATAAAAATACTATACACTTAATATATATATATATATATATATATATATATATATAAAGGGTTTATATATCTCATGTGGTAACGACACCTTAACATGCCACATCAATAACGAAAAAATTTCTCTGATCGAATCAGAATATTCCAATTATACTCATAAGCAAAAAGGAGAAAAAGAAGAAGAATAGAAGTGTAACACTAGTTACTTGTTGTCAAAAAAAATAAAATAGAAGAGTGACATAAGAATTTAGGCGTAACCCTAAAGATTTCACTCTTGAGAACAATGAAGCTTCATATAATATTTTCAATGATCTTGTTCAATCATTTAACTTCCCCTCAAGCTTTAAAAGAGCTGAAACAAAGCAAGAGAGAGGTATGTGAAGGCTTTTTTTAACGTTTTTTGGCTGATTGTTTTCATCGTTCAGTTTCACTTCCATTTTTGTCTAATTTGAGATTTGATAAGAGAACATAAGGAGACGAAAGCAATGAATTTTCACTTAGAAATAAACACCACGATATAGGTTTACAAGTTATTCAAAATAACATTGGAGTTTACCCTAGTATAATGATTATTATCAACTTTTTACAAAATAAATAATATAAAAACCTAAAATAAATTATTAATGGTTCTGCCTTTTTAGGTTTTACTAATCGAAATTTGCGTCTTTATTTGTTATATTGGGTTCTAAAAAATATAATCCAACTAAACTATGTTAATTCCATTTTATTAGGAAACCTTTTATTAAAAAAATATTTCCAAATTGAAATAATAATTAGTATTCCAAAACACTCTTTAGAGTTTATAAATTCTGAAAAATACCATTAAAATTTTTTCTCGTAAAAAATACCATTTCTAATAATATTTGTGACATGTATTTTGACAAGAATGTTCTCCAATAGCATTAATTGGTGGAAACAAAAGTCAAAGAGTGAGAGTGATGAGAAGTCTTTAATGGTCTCGATATTCAGATATTCGGGTTGGTTTCAGGTAATTTTCATTCGGGTCCGAATCTTTCGGATATTAAATTTTTATACCTATTCAGGAACCTCATATATTTTGGTTCAGGTTTGGATCGGTTCTAGGTCGATTCGGGTCCATATTTTCTGTACCCATTTAGGAACAAAATACAATTAGGTTTGATTCTGGTACAGGTTCTTATTCGTGTCGGGTATACATATTAGACAAAATTTTACGATTTCACTATATATTTGAATTTTTCATACCAAAAATATAATTATTTACCCAAAAAATACTCTAATACCCGAAAAAATACCTAAATACCGTAAATAATTTTGAAAAATTATCCTAGATTCTCATATATGTTTACATATTTTCGGGTTAATCAGGTACCTATTCAGGTATCGGTTTGGTATCGAGTATTACCTGATACTCGTGGGTATAGATGAAGAGGACCCAATAGATATTTTCCTCGGTGTCAAGTACTACTCGATACCCATTATTTCGGATCAGTTTCGATTCGGTTTTTTGGTTCCAGGTATTTTGCCTAGGCCTTCATTATAGAGCAAAGAAAATTATAGAGCAAAAAAAAAGGAGATGAAAGATAAAAATTGAAGAAAGCGGAGTAGAAAGAAAAAAATTGGGCGAATTAAATCCCAACACATGGCAAAATAAAAGGAAAAAAATGGAAATCTGTATGAGCCTTGGACATGGACTAAATGATGGGTAAACATAGTCCAATGATTATATGGGCATGGTGTAATAATATTGAACATAGACATCTAAATTAAACAACATGATGGATATAAGCATGAACATACATAATCTCCTACAAATATAGATATAAACATAGATGTAGACGTAGACGTAGACATAGACATAGACATATATAGATATATATAGACATAGTTTTAGACATAGACATAGATATAGGCATAGATATAGATATAGACATAGATATAAACATAGATATAAACATAGACATAAACACAAACATAAATATAAACATAAACATAAACATAAACACAGATTAGAACATGATGAAAACACGTAGATTGGAATACAAATACACAGACGCAAATACGATGAGAACACATAGACTAGAACACGTAGACATAAATGAGAACACGATAAAAATATCAACATGGAGACATGAACCTACATGATGGACATGAAGATTAAATAAACAGATGAGAAACATAAAAAAGAATTAGATGAAACATAAAAATTACAATAAAGAAAAAAAGAGAGTAAGAAAGAAAATTAAAAATTTTAAAAAATTTTTTGGGAAAAGTATAAAAGGTAAGAAAGAGAAAGGGAAAATAAAAGAAACAAAACATAAAGGCATAAATGTCATTTTATATATTTAAGTTTCGCATAATACATGTGGTATAATCCATAATATTCCCTTGAAATAATATCTTTTCAATGAATAACAAAAATAAATTTTATTATTACTTAACCATTATATAACTGTAAAACCCAATTTTAACGGTTAGTTTTTATGTAGTCAAAGTGTTGGTAATATTAACTTGTGGATTTTCATGGATTTGTGTTTTTTCATTCATAGTTACTCGAAATTTAGTCTCATCGCCTATTATGTAAAAATTTGACTAATGGATTGGTCAATTATGACCCAATGTTAACAAAAAAGAAAAATATTACCCTCCCAAGTAAATCACATTTTACCATTGCAAACCGATTATATTCTCACTTTTTTTCGTTGTGTCTACTCTTTTTTTCATGGTGTCCTTTCCCTCAACAACTACTTAGAAAGTAGTTGTTCTTTTTCTTTTTTTTTCATTGGAATAATATTAATGAAAACTACAATGATGGTATATTAACCAGCACAAATTAATTCTCACAATCTTCCAAAATTGGTGAAGTCGAAAAAATATGTCGTTATAAGACAAAGAACCACTGTTAGACGCCTCAACAAAACATTTGGAAAAACTAGACCTCAACTACGTTTTCAGAATGCGGACAAGGAACGAAACAACTTCAACCAAGATATGCCAAAACTCGGGAGAAACAACAAGAGATCAAAATCGGCAAAGATAAAAGCTCAAAACAGGGGAATTAACTAAATCGATACTAAACCAATTAATTCCAACTAAACCCTAACTGGCTCAAACTAACCAATAGAAACACTAGTCAGATTAAATTAATCATTTAACTACATCTGGCCAAAAAAGTGAAGGACAGAGAACTTAAACCAGAAGATAATAGTGGGCTCACAGGTGAAGCTTTAACAAGGTCGGTGAAACCTGAAAAAACCACCGAGCAAAACCAAGACAGAACCATTGTACCAAGCTCATCAACGAAGATAAATACGGAGCGGACCCAGATCTGGAGAAGACCCCCACCTCCAAAAGGACTTCAAAACGGCGAGAGAAGCTCACCGTCGAAGCCCCACCACCAGATTTGCGAGAAGGCCACACCACCATGTTTTCCGACATCAAGCTTCAGCCTTCAATCAAACTAACCACGAAAATAAGCAAATGAAAATAGAGACTGGGAGGGAGCTGGTGTCAGAGCTGAGGAAGCCACCAACCACCGGCCCTTGAGCTGATTACACTATGAATGACTTTAGATTATGAAGCTTGCAAGAGAGATAAACGAGTCATTTTTTTTCCTTTACTTTCATGGCAGTTATTTGGGACAACTATAAATAATAAAGTAGTTTTTTTCTCTTTTCCTTTCATTGAAGTTATTTAAGACAATTATAGATAATATCACATGCTTCATTTTACAATAAGACAAATCGTCATCGTATTGCAAAAGAAATATCTTTTTAAGAGTCAAAATTACAATACCCATCATTGAGAGTCAGTAAAAAAATTTTTGAAAGCCGACCCGCACATCCGTTTAGCTATCTCCATACTACGTCGAACTTAATCTTATCAAAGAGATTTCACCGCCTGGAAATTATTGCCCAAAACTGTTGCAAACGTAGATTTAGAGTATTGCAGTTGAGCTGGTTAGTAATCACTCGATTATCTCTTTCAAATTCAATTTTTCTATAGCTTAAATCCATAACAGGGATGGCTCAGAGTAGAGATGTGTATTCGGATTCTTCAACTGAATTACCCCTTGGAACTTACCCATCCCATAATATTGTAACATTTTACTTTATATAAGCATTTTACATGCATGTTTTAGCATTGTAACCTTTACATGTACATTTTTTCATTGCGACTTTTAGCAAATAGATGCATTAATTATATTGAAGGGTATCAATAAACGATTGCAACCAAATGAACATACATCAATGAATATTTATGTTAGAATAGACATTAATGAATAGTTAGGAATGAACACCGACAATTATTTTATTAACTAATAAAATTATTCACGTAAAGTTATAACTATTCAAGGTCTAAGAATAAAACACTTGCTACCAAGTTTGATTTTGTTACATTTGCTCTGAATCTAGGAATTAAATATAGACTTAATTAAAAGATTAAAAAATATAAATGGAACAATAATAGAAATTAACACGAATTTATTGTTCGTTAAAGTTAGCTAATCTAATATCTAAATTGGTTTGATAAAAAATTTCATATTTAAATTGCTCGAATTAGTAAGGTATTCGTTTGGCCAATTTTTGAAAATTTAATATATATTTTTGACGTGAACTATAATGGCATTAGTCATCAACTTTTGGTGCTTAAATTGGTTCAATCAACTTATTTTGGCAAAATTTTTAGTTAATCTGGCTATTGCTCGTAAGTTGAGTATTTTTTTAGAGAATCTCGTCAAAAATACAATTGTGGATGGCTAAATTGTGAAAAATGCCCTTTTGGTGTTTTTCTGGTGAATAATGCCCTAGTTAACTAATCTAGTTACTAAGAGAGTTAGCAGATGGAAGATAATACCCCTGATTATTTGTTTGAAGAAAATCAGCCGTCTATTTCCAAACTCCTCATTTCCTTTCTCCCTCTCTCTTACTTCTCGACCATTTTCTTTTCTCATAATCGCTTTTGCTTGTGGACCAGTTTCTTCTTCTCTATAACTCGCGTCCTTCTCAAAGTTTTTGCATTTCTCAGAGTAAGGCTTGTGTAGTCGCAATCAAAATTCAATTTCATTACTTTCTGGCAATTTGTGGTTAAGATTAATGGGTTTGAGAAGCGATTTCCCCAAAGTTTGAGGTCTTGAGTCGCGATTTCAAGGTTACTGGTTTGTTTGCATGTTTGTTTTGTAGTGAAAAAGGTTGCGGTTTGTGTATGCTAGAGTGTTTGAAAATTTCGAAAGTAGTAGATTTCTGTCTAGGGTTTTAGCAGTTGTGGTTGGTTTTGGATGTCTATGTCTCGGGAAATTCATTGTTGGTACTCGATTTCAAAAATTTTGACGTAGTATTATGTCTCAGATCCATGTCTATTACTGAAGAGATCAAGTTCTAGGTTTTTATCTTAAGTTGCTGATGACATTAAATCAAAATTTATGAAAGAGATGTCTTTTGAGTATTAGGGATCTTGTCACTTTTAGTGTTTTGGAGCTATATGTTTAGCCATGTCCTGCGAAGACAAAATCTAAAGTTTTTGTAATATGTTTCTTTCACAGAGGATTCCATTCTTAGCGAACCGTCTTTTGTTTACTATTACAAGGTAAATATACAGTGTAGGTGTGTTTCTTTGTGTAGATAGGTTAAGTTCGTTGTGAGAAAGGATGTTTTGCTAAATGTAGGTGTGTTTGGTATTGTGTGGAGTATCTTTGTTTCGTTTAAATTTAGAAACGATCCAACTGTAAGTATATTACATGCATTCGACATCGAATGAGTTTTTGTCTTTAGAGTTGACGTCATTTGTTTTATATCTATCTGCAACAAGCGACGTTGTGTGTTATTTTTGTAGCTTGAGGTCCTGTCTATACTGCTAAGTAATTGTGAGGATGATGTCTCATTTGAAGATGACGTCAAAAACATTGATGTCTCTTACTTACTTTTGCTAATTACGAAGGATGTCCATTGGAGAAAAGATGTGTGGGTTGGGGGGTTGATGAGCTGAATCTTTTGGATGTTCTTCAACCCAAAAAGAGTAAAGCCTTGTTTAAGGAGAAGTCATTAGAAGGTGCTTCCTCTAAAGTAGCCACAGTCACCTCTAAGCCATTTTGCTCTTCAGCTCAATCTCCGCAATCATCCTCTGCACCCCAAAAATCTGCTCCACAGCAGTCTATGGACGTCTCTAAGGTCCAACAAATGTGGACGTCTCTTTACACCGTCCACAATAGATGTACATCTTCGTTAAGTCAGTTTCCTTTTGACTGTATTTTCACTAATTTCGGGATTTTATGTCTCTGAGCCATGTCTATTGTTGACGAGTTTGGTTTCTAGGATTCTTCCTTCGCGTATGTGTGCTCAAAAGTTAGTGTCATTTGGGGACAACATTGTTGAGAGGGGAAGAAGATAGATGTGAAACATAATTAGTTTATTTGATAAGAAATAAGTGTATAAATAGGGATGGGTGGACAAAGAGACATAACATAGAGAATAAAGATGAATTGTTCCCATCAGTCAAAGTCGAAATTTGTATTCATGTTCATGATTATGTCCATGATCATGTCTCATAAGGACATAAGCATAGAGACAAAGAGACATAACATAGAGAATAAAGATGAATTGTTCCCAGCAGTCACAATCGTAATTTATATTCATGTTCATTATTGTGTCCATGCTCATGTTCCATAAGGACATAAAGGAGAATGACATATAATACAGAATGTGGACGTCAACCATATACATATGATAGGACAATGAAAGCATGTGGACATAAAATATGGACATACGGTTATATTTGATAATTATAGAGAACGGGTGTGGACGTAAACCATGGACATTGGGTGGCACATAATCTTAACATATAGAATAGAGATGAACACTCATCTCAACAACCACAAAACAGAGACATGACAATCTTCTTTGTGTTTTTCATTCACGTCAACATGTTCAAATGTATATTTGATTGGAACAAAGAAAATATGTGGACTATGTCTTCCAAAGACATGAGTTCATCTAGTGGACGTCACATACAAGACATGAGTTCATCTAGTGGACGTCATATACAAGAAAATAGATATAGAGAGAGAACGTCGAGTTAGGTACAAAAGATTGAGCAAAATCCAATAGATCTCAAAATTGTTTACTCAAGGGAGTTTCACCAAATTATGAGGGTTCTTCTTTTTCGTATGCTTAATTGAACTGGAAGAAGAAAGTCTCATAAGTGAACTTTGAATCCTCTGAAACAAAACTGTTCTGCAATATGAATTGGTCTTAATAAAGATTCAATAAGGACAAATTGATAATTCTGAAACGAAAAAGAAACCTGGAATAAAGGTGTATAAGTTACAGTATCTGGGTACAGTGGAGAAAGAAGATACCTCCATAGATAAACATATCAAAAACTGTAATTATAAGTCAAATAGTAAGAAGAGAAATATATAAGAATATTTCTAATTTGATTCATAGATAATTTTGATTATGTATCGAGTTAAAGAATGGGCCACATGTCAATTTGTGTTCCGCTCATCTTCACCACCTCACGTGGTAAAGATCATGTAACCAAGGGAAAAATTGTCCAAAAATCAGAGTAACTAAATGAACAGTCTTCAATTACTGCCCACTCGTTAACTGAGGCATTTCTAACAATTTAGCCTTTGAGTGTAGCATTTTTGACAATTTTGTTTATATATATATATATATATATATATATA
>OVAX01000831.1:47889-62721 GCA_900406405.1 Lepidium africanum | reverse complement strand
TTCTAGTTCAAGCTCCTTTCCCTTTGTCCTTTGAGTGCTGCCTTTATCATTCTCATCAATGGACATAGCCATATGTCTCATATGTCCATGATTTACAATGTCATTGTTTGCTTGGACATATCTATTTCCAAGACATGTAACAACTTGTTCAGTGACATGTACTATATCACACCAATGGACATGGAGCAATGTCTAAATGACTAGCTCTATAGTTGAGCTCTATAATTGCAAAAAATGTAGCAAGGAAGAGAAAATATGTGGAGACATGATTCGGTAATAGCAGCAGAATGAGTTCTGTTTGTTGCAATGGCAGAGATTCTGGAGTCCTAAGAGCCGTCAACACGCCGAGGGATGAGTTCTCTGGTGTAAACCAAATGTCCAAGTTCACCAAAACCGCCATGACCCCTGACACCTTCATTTTTAATTTATGGAACCATCACATTATGCAGAGGAAACAACGCCCATGGCTCCACTATCATTTGCTTCAATATACAAAGTTTATATCATCAACTTTGTTCAATAAGTATGATTTCAAACTCAGATTTGAGATCAGCAAGTTCAAAACTTAGAGATTGAAGCTAGCTCACCAAGTAAAGACATCTCCTGTATGAGTCAAAACAATTGAATGCAAGCCACCGAGAGCGAGGCAGCGAATCAAATGCTCTTCGAAATATGGGTTCAATTTGGGCACAAACACAGAATTCTCTTGGCCAAACCCTAGCCTCCATTCATCACCTTTTCTCTAAATCCATAGATCTCCATCGATGGGTAAACCGGAGTGAAACAAACCGCAAGAGATTCCAATCCGAAAACTTCATGAATTCCATGTGTTTGAGCGCGAGAGGAAGATTGATTGGAGCGAAGAAGAAAGTTAGCAACATGAGAAGGATTTACTCGATCTCCTCGAGTCCACCAACAAGAGAAGGATAGCCTTTTCACTGCCTCATGCCCGTGTTCTACAATCATGTCTAACCAATCAAGCTAACACACAACCATCGCCTTTTCACTTAAGCGTAAATAATGTCTTTCTCTTCCTAAATGATGGGTAGGCGGGAGAAGACAAAACGTTTAAGGCATTTCAGATAATAAGGTTGTCTTCTAGGGCATTTTTTGATAAAATTCTAAATAAGTAATCTAAATATACTAAAAGTAGCTATTTGAGACTTCTTAAGCCATCCACCATCATCTTCTCCAAAACTCCTAAAAACTTGTCATGTCATCATCTTTAATTATTTTTTATAAAAATAAAACATAAATCACATATACCCACTAATTATCTTAATAACTAAGCAGTTTTAAAAATGATTAATAAAATTAAAACTAATTGATATTCCCTTACCGTTACAATATGTTCAATTCTCCTTTGATGATGTATATAAACTATAGCAAACATTCATTTACCACATAACAAAGTTGGTGAAGCCGGTGATGTTAATTTATCCACTTCAAGACAAGATGTAGTTTCAGGGGATTTGGTCATGTTGAGTTTGCTAGCGCTGAAGAAGCAACGAATGTCAGAGTAGTTTTAACTTATGAAATAAAACATTCATGTAAGAGTACGATTGCCAATTAGTATCCTTTGTACATTAGGTGCTTGAATTTCATGGTAGGCCTTTGCTCGGTCGTAAGATTCATTTTGACATGGTTCAGGAGAGAGGTGAGAGCCAAGAGACATGCATACACTCCACCAACCGGGTAATTTGATTTTCTGTAGTTATGGAGAGTTGTTTCTTTGAGTGATAGTTCATTTGTTGACAATATTCCCTTGTGTGAGTTATTGCAGCAACTTCAAAAGTGGTGGTTGTAATGGCCACACCATTTTCATGAAGGGATTTGATTCTTTGCTTCCCCAGGGTGATATCAAGAACTCATTGAGGGAAAATTTTGGTTCATGTGGAGAGATCACTAGGGTTTCCGTTCCCACATACCGTGAAACCGATACTTCTAAATGGTTTGTGCTTTCTCCTTTCTATTTGTGAATAGCCACGATGAGTTCGGAAATAACATGGTGGATTGTTAAAGAGGAAGTTAGAGTTTCATAGTCAATTACAAAATAGAGGATGACAAGGTTTTCTTTTTGGTCATATGTGAGAACAAAAACCCTAATGACAAAGTTAGATCAACTTTAAGTACAAAGATATTAAGTTAATTAAGTGATACCAAAACACCAAGAAACAAATATCAAATACATGTAGATGAGAAGAAGTAAATAATCTAACAAGCAAGACAAATGCAAATGGAATGCAAAACAAGTTTCTACAATTGTAATTACAATAAAATTTAGAGATGAATTACATTATAGCAAACTATATATAACTTTTATAATGTACTCTTGCAAAAAAAATATTAACACCGAATTCACGTGTAGCATGAGATAATTCCTAATAATAATTAAAAGAAGAACAAATGCTAGTGGAGTCTACAATTTTATTGGATTTTTAATAATATTATTGAATTTAATAAAAGAAGTCTAAAAGTTTACTAGACAGGCCATCCCGAAGCCAATTTTTGTATAACGACCTCCAATTATAATCTCAAATATGAATAATTCCTTAGTTAAACTAGATGAGATCATAAGTATAAGTTACATTTGTTGAAATTAGGGATATGTAAATATGCACTGATGTTAATCAAATAGTCTGTCAGAATCAGAATTGTTGAGAAACCAGTGTGTACTCATCAATATAAATCTCATATGTTGGTACATGAATGCTAATCACAGGGCATTGATTAATACCCTTAATTCAAAAAATGATACAAATTTTCATAAAAGGAAAATAATCATATGAAGTTTCTACAAGAGATGGTCGAAGAATTAGCAGTCTTGAGACCATCACTAGATCTTCTCTTCATGCATTTGGGATTGAGTGATAAAGGTGTTGAAGAGGAAACATGACGATTCAGAAATGAAGATGGCAATAGTGATGAGGAGAGAAAGAGGTTTGTGATATCTTGAAGAGGCTTTCTAGATCTTTTTCTTCTCATTCTGAATTGGGTTTTGTCTTTAACAATGGATGAAGAATCCATTGGCTTGGCAGAAATTGTGGCCACATCAGAAGGTTGTATATTCTCTTTGTTGCCGTTTTGAGCTTTGAATCGAGAACTGCCATTTATGTAGTAAAGCTCGAGATAGAAAGAGAGAGTGAGAGAAAGATGGAATTGAGGATAGAAGGAGGAAGTGAGGAAATGTATATGAAGAGTGTGAATAGCAGGGATAGACTTTGAATCATATTTGGAACTATGGTGGATCCGAGATTTGATTTTTGTAAGTTTTTTAGTGTTTTCATTTTGTGGAGGGATTTTGAGATTAGTTTTACAACTTAAATAAGAGTTCTGTGTTTTGGAGGGAACACATGGTGGAAATGACTAAGAAGATTCTCTGAGTCTGTTTTGCACGTCCAAATCAAAGTTGGAGTCGTCCAAGAAAACGAATTGGAACCTTTTTAAACAGATATAAAGCATAATTTTCTTCATCAGTTTAGCACCCATATGTTCCAAGTTTTACGTTTTGTTCTTTACTAATCAGCAAACCGAGAGAGAAGAACAAATGCCTTGGACTAATGTGACGTCAACATTTCTGTACTGTTGAAAGATAACAAGTTGGTGTAAGTCTACTGAACCTATAACCTTGGCAATAGGAAGATCCACCAGGCCAACATATGTATAACCATAGTAAACTCGAGTATTCAGATAATTACCTCTTGAAGCAACAGTTGTTTGAAAGCTGATCATGTATCTCTTAAAGTCAACTTAGTTGCAAACTTCTGGACCATAAGAATGTTTCTCTGATTATTAAGGGAAAACACACACACACAAAAGAGTTTGTACATAGATTAGTATTTATAAACAGACAAAATCTAACAATGCCCGCATAATAAATATCTAAAAAGGATATCTTGTCTTCATACAAAGGATGGTTGAGCATCAGTAGCTTATTGTTATTTATTATTGCACGGACAAGTAACTCTTTCGCCTCCTCATGTTTCTTCTTCAGGTTGTTGCAGATCTGCAAATGTGACAACAATACATATAATTAAACAGTTTAGAAACGTTGGACGTTTGCGAGTGAGTAAAGGGCTCTCTGCTTATGTTTATAAACTTACATTCTCTAGTTCTTTTGTATATGCTTCAGCTTTCTCTATGTTGTCAGTATTCTCCGTGATCAGTATATCCAGATTTGCCATGTTTGTGACCTGATGATGAGACTTAGTCCGTGGACTTTCCTTGACAATCTCCTTGGTTGTATTGTTATCTTTTATACTCTCCTGGCATAAGAATTGGATAATCAATAGTGTGACAAATGCTAAGTAAACAAAACATTGTATGCTTGTCCTAATAACAGTAATCAAAAGATATGTTGGTGACTCTTAACCTTTCCTAGCGTGATTCTATGTGTGAGCTTCTCGACGTTCCTGTGACATCTCCACCATATCATATATATGAAGTAAGGACTAATGTAGCAAATTTACAGATATGGATCAGAAAACCAAAGCTAAAAACCTGTCTTCTCGTGGAGACATGGAAAATCGTTTAAGCTGTGGCTTCAATGATATATCTGCAACCTGTGAAAAGACGCAACTTTTCTGGAAGCTCCAGATATGTTTATTAGTAAGAACATGGAACATGCGAGTTTATGAACAAAACCTTATCAGCTTTCCGTTTTAAAGAAGATGGACAGTGCAGAATTTGTGTTTTGTCTCTACGAACTACATGCTGAATCTCAGAGCTCTTGCTAACTGGTGCTTCCGTATCTGTCTCCTTGCTTATGGAAGAGCTACCTTCTGGTTGCACTGCAGAACTGGGTTGGTCTTTATTTACTACAACGGTCCTACAGCGGAAGAGATTACGAGATTCGAATCGATATATATATTATCGTGAGATATCATTCCACAAACTGCTGTATGATCCGTTTGTACCTTTGATTTTTCACTGTACGAAGATCAGACATTATATTTCCAAGTCTAGGTCTTTCAATAGATGCCAACCTGGACTTCTGCAAAGATTCGGCTCCAGAACTCAGATGTTTACTTGGCTTCTGAGTCAGGCTAGAAGTATCGAGCTTTGAGCTGTGACAAAAATCCAAATGTCAAGAAGCTTTGCATGATATTCTAATAAAACTTTCTCGTCATTAATATACACAAAGAGTGCACATGTGTTAATAGTCTGTTTAGAGAATCAAGAGCATGGAAAGCAATAGGAGACAAGCAAATTAAATTGATTTTTTTTTTTGTCAAGAATTGAAATGAGTTTATCTCACCTTTTCTTGATCTGCGAGATGGACTTCTCTCTAGTTGTATCTTTAGCTTGCAGCTTTAATTGATCCATTAGTCCAGTTGCATTTTCTAAAGTCTTGGCAATTAAATGGTCCTTGGAAATGATCTTTTCATGAGAACTGCTAGTAAACATAACTGAATTTGTTCCCTCGCTTATATATGTATTACCTTAAAAGAAATTAGCTTTTTCTTATGTTTTAGTATAAAGGGCCAGACCATTACCCGCTAACATTAACATTTGCTGCATTCTTTCCGGAATTCGTGATGACTAGCTCAATTGAAGATGTTTTACTTTTGGATCCAGTTAAGGCATGATTAAAATCATGTCTGCATGTTGGAGAAAAAGGAATTACTGAAAAGATAGTTACACAAACGACAAAGAAAAACGAAATACTACCTCCTATCACTTGTAGGGTTCAACTTCGACCCAATCCTTTCTTGTGTAACTGGCTGAATCTCTGCTTGAATTGGAGTGGACTCAAGCACATCGCATTGTGGTTTATTTGGCTTCATAAAAAATTTGGATCTGATGAGTCCTGAGTCTTTGTTTTGCACGTCCTTCATATCATTGAGCCCAGGCACGCTGCACTCGTTTACGGAATAGAGCAGTTAGATATATATTAAGCCTCACAGTTTACTGGCAGAATGATACCCATAAATGTTGGGAAAAATAAAAGAAGTTTTGGTTTTCTAACCTCTGGGATGGATCCAGTGGCAGCTTTAAACTCGAATCTTGTACCTGGGAAGTTCGGCTAGGACCAGTTTCTGGTGATATTTTTCCTGAGAGAGTTGTTTGAGAATTTCCAGCATCAGGGTCACATAATGTTCTTCTACTGTGATCCTGTATTTCTGCCCGATTGTCTGTACCCATTTCGTCCTGTTGATGTTCTATCTTGTCCGAACATAACTGAGATGAGATGTTTGGTGAAGTCTGTTCAGTCTTCTCATAACTTGATTCCATGGTAGTAATCATTTTACTGTTGGTATCTTCAAGATCTCTATGACACTCTTCTTGTGTGCCAGACCTGCCGATTTCATAGATATCTGGACTGGTTTCTCTATCTACTGTAGTATGTGCAGGCTCAGAAGCACGTATTGGCGAGGGTGCTGCGTTCTCATTTGAAGGACATGGTTCATCCAGTTCTTCAACCATTGGATATGATGATGTCTTCAAAGGTGAAGTATTTATGGATTGAGGTTGCACAAGCTTTGTATGAGTCATTGAGGCTTTTACATTTGGACCTTGAGGCGATTCCACCACCTCAAAATTTTCCGTGCTCTCATATGTAGCCTTATTCGAGTGTGTGCTACTATCAACAACCATAGCATCAGTAGTCTTGGAATTTTGCCTCTCTTCTTCAGCTGAAGCCTTTGCCTGAGTATCTGTATTTGCCTTGGAGACAGCTTGTCTAGTTATTGGCAAATCTAGACCAAAGTCCAAAGCATCTGACTTATCAATTTTTCTTTTTGCAGATATTTCTTCGCAATCCATGGACTTGTTCGTGGTCTGGCTTCCCTTCTTCTGTGGGCTTGAACCAAGATCAAAGTCGTCTAACCTGCTTTAATGAAAGCGTCGTATTGAGTAATTTTAGACTGGCTCAGATATTAATTCTACAAGAAATATTATCTAATGGATTCATACATATCAAAATCATAGGAGAAGACAAATGGATTCTTTTTCTGTTTTGAATCTCCACTAGACTTATCATCAGAGCTTTCTTTCTTCTTTGTGGTTTTCTTGGCTGGGCTTGAGAAATCAAAGTCTGGCATGTCCATTTTGAACGATGATAAATTTCCAAAATCTCCATCCAGATCAAAACCCATATCCCTGAGACAGAGACAAAGAAACAGGAGGAAAAAAATCCATGATCGACCTATATTAGCGTAGCGCAAACATGGTGTAAGAAGCCTATCATATAATTTACACTCACAGCTTGAAGGCATTCTTCTTATTTTTTGCGGGTGGCTCAAAGCCAAAATCCATTGGATCATCATCTGTCATTGACTTAAAGTTCCATGTATCCTTTTCCATGTCTTTGTCTATGGAAATCAAAAGACAACAGAATATTAAATCCTCTGTGCTAACAATGGGAACAACATCATATGGTTTCTATCATGCCACAGTAATCCACAACTTGGCAAACATTTAAAAAAAGAACAATGAGGAAGGTAAAGAAGATTGAACAATGGGAACAACTTGCTAGATTTTTTGGATTCAATAACTTTCAGATCATAGAAACCAATGTATCAAATACTTGAACCTTACCGAACATTAGATCTTTCTCCTCAGAAACTGTAGAACTTTTTTTAGCAGGTGCAGACATTTCAAAATCTGTTCAGTATCTTGACAACAAACTGCAAAGAATAAGAGCTACCATCATAATCATTCTAGGACTCACTCGTGGAAATTCTTTATCTGTGATGTTATGATGCAAACAAAGCAACCAACAAATATAAAACGTCAAGCTACGTCGCAAACTAAACTAGCAAGAAGTAAGAACGTTATCACACACATCAGAAGTTTCATTCCTTTTCTCTAAAACTATCTTAACGAAATTTGATGCATATAGTAGGTCTGATGATCGGAGAGGCTGAGTAACATAACAAATCAAACACTGTGATTATCCGAGAACAATCTAAACAAAGAAAGAAAAGTAGCAGGAACCAAATTACGAGGTTCAATACTAATTTAGCAAAAATCCAGGCGATTTGTAAATTTTAAGCAAGGGATGCGACTGGAGATTTTCAGGAAAAACGAGCAGTACGAAACATAACTTTAGGAGAAAGAGTATCAGAAGAAAAAATCAAACAGAGTCTGATCGAACATTTCTGTCACAAAGTTACGCAAACTCGCTACCTCCGAGATATCAATGTTTACCGAAAATGATTAACAACCGTCAATCGTCGAACCTCAGTGAAATCGAAGCCAGAACAACGCAGGACAGTAAGATTATACAAGATTGACGAGCTACGAGAGTAGATTCTGATCGGTTGAATTGCTTCACAGTTATCTCTGAGGCAGAAGCTAATTCAAGGAAATACGAGACGACGGCACCGGAGAGGAAATCGGTGATGGAACTCAGGGGAATATTTGAATTAGCTGGGCTACGAATGATTTCACATCGGCCTTTATATATTCTACCGTTTGGTATCTACGTATAGACGCAGGTCGTTTTGTTTTTTTTTCGTTTTACCGGATTTTAAAATTATCAGAACTATATCATTTTTCTATAATTTGAAATTTTTTTATCCAAGGCTCTAAGGTTTCTGAATTAATTATCGGCCCCTTAATTATTTATATTTATTTAGAATTCGGAATAACTGAAAATGAAGGGGAAAAAAGTGGGGCAAAAATTTGTTTTTCGCAGCGAAAATGTGGAGTAATTGAAAATTGTATAAGTCTCGAAGGNGAAAATGTGGGGTAATTGAAAATTGTATAAGTCTCGAAGGTTTTTTTTTTTTTTTTTTGTCTTTTGTCAACTTAAACTTCCATTAAAATAAGTATCCAAACATTTTTTTTGGTCAACAATCTCAAAACTTATATATTTAAAAAAACTAATTATATAGAATACCAATAACGAAATTGCTTATATGGGCTTAGGTCTCTCTAGGTAAATTAGAGTCTCAGTAGGGCTAAGAATAACTTCGCCGGGTTTTGTAAGCTTTTTTTTTACCGATTTGTATATCTTTTCCAACAAGCCACCTTATTCTATTCACCTGAAACTTTCTTTGCTGCTTGTTTCGTCCTCGATCAAGGCTGGTATGGTGGTTTTGATTCATAGTTTCATCTCATATCTTTTTGTTATCCTCTTTTATGTTTGTGTGTGTGAGAGAGGATTAGTGAGGGTGTTTCTCCTTATGTTATGTCAACTTCCATTTATCAAGCGTTGAAGGAGATGACAATTACAGAGAAGAAACCTATTAAGCTAAAGAATGTGCCTAAGATCAATTGTGTTGAACACAATTGATGCAGTATTATGGAAAAACTATTGAATCCTGGCCTTCAAAGGATGTCAAGCTTTATCCCTGACATGCCGCGTATTTGGCGTGTGTATGACAAGTGCCGAGAATATGCGTTATCTGAAGAACGGTTCCAGTTTGTCTTTGACTCTGAGGATGATCTCCTCATGGTCGACGCAGGAGCATGGACCTATGATGACTAGAGTATGGTTTTAGAGAGGTGGGTGGAGAAGCCACCATCAGATTATCTACAAACATTACCACTTTGGGTTAGGATGCGTAACATTCCTCTTGATTGTTATGACGTTGATGTGATCAAAGAGTTAGCGGGTTATTTGGGTCAAGTCAAGGAGTTGGCCTTCGATCCTCTCAAACCCCAAAGCAAGGGTTTTATTAGGGTTCACATCCTTTTCAATGTCTCTAATCCACTCCAAAACTCTCAGGAATTTGAGCTCCCTTCTGGTGAGATTTTCACGATCAACTTTGAGTTTGAACGTGTTCAAAAACGATGTTTCCATTGTCAAGGATTGACACATGACAAGATGCGATGTCCGCTTAATCCTTCTAATTGGCATTCTAATGCTATGGTAGAATTTAAAGCTCCTCAAGCGCCTCCAAAGAAAGTTCTTTGTGAAGGAGATCCTCTTTTTGGGGTTCTGACTGAGAGTGATGTTGATATTGATGAAAATACAGGAAAACTAAGGATAATATAAGATGTTTTAAATGTGCTGCGTGACTATCTCTCAGTTCAAGATCCGTCCGAGAAGAAGGCAAGAATTGATTGTGTTCGTAGAAAGGTTTGGAACCTGGATGGGGATGCTTCAGATCAGAATTTTCAACTCAGGCTTGAAGTTCCTCCAACGATAACCACAGACTTGAATAAAGGAAAGGGTCATGTTTTTGACTTTGCTGCGAGAGAATCAATAACCTATGTTGTATAACCAAAATTACTTGCTGCGTTGTTTAAAGCTGCACGCGATACTCATTATGGCAAGATCGCTTCAAAGGCTACTATTTCTTTGGTTATTACGAGTGCTGATACTAACTTAACGGTTTTCTCTACTGGCCTTGCTGGTAATGAATCTTTCAGGGTTAGTGTTCATCATTCTCATTTTAGAAAAAGACCAAGTAAATGGAAGCGATATCATGCCCGCAAGAAGAATGTTGTGACTTTTAAGGCCAAAGATGTCCAAGAGAATCCGCAGGGAATAGCGCCAAAGAGAAAGGATGATAATGAAGAGGTGAGTGTAGGAGAAGAAAAGTTTGCTAAACGCAGCAATGTTGAGGCGGTTCCAAAAGAGGAACTAGCAAAGGATCAATGAGCATTTTGAGCTAGAATTATCAGGGCTTGGAGAACGCCTTGACAATTCAATTTCTTAGGGAGATGTGGCAGACGCATTTTTCCGATTTCTTGTTCCTTATGGAGACTACTAACTCCATTCCTTTTGTTACACGAATTCAACAATCTTTGGGTTATGACAATGCTTGTTTTGTGGAGCCAAAAGGGCTTAGCGGTGGAATGGTTTTGATGTGGAAAAATGCTTACAACGTTCGTATTATACATCATAATAAACGAGTGATTGATATAGAAGTTTCCTTGGGTTCAATGCTCTTCTTCATATCGTTTATATATGGAGATCCAATCAGTCATCATTGCCAAGAAGTGTGGGATTTTCTTAACAAGAATTAATGATAATAAAGTGGGAGCGTGGATTAAAGACAATTCTGAAAAGCTAGGTGGCCCTACACGTCCAGAGTCTACGTTTGCTCCCTTTAAAAGAATGATAAATGATTGTGGTTTTAATGATGTCGCTTTTTCTGGCAATATGTTCTCCTGGTTTGGAGAAAAGAATAGCATGTACATTCAATCTCATCTAGATAGGGCCATGGTCAATCAGAAGTGGTTAACCCTTTTACCTACTTCACGGTATGAGTATATCTTTAAAGTTGGCTCGGATCATAGGCCTATTCTTTTCAAGATGATTGGAGACTTAGAGAAAATCCTTGGTCGTTTCATCTTTAATAAACGTTGGAGATCCAAACATGATTTTGCAAATTTTATCTCCCAGGCATGGGAAACTGCTGGATCCAAAAATTCATCAGTTTGACGTCGCATAGGGGATTACCGCAGAGCTTTTTTCCAAACTTACGGGCATATAGTTGGGGAGTAACTTGTCAAGGAAGTTCAAGGCGTTTTCGATTCAGGTTCAATGCCTAGTGAATGGAATTATACTGAGATTTGCTTTATACCAAAGGTTCCCAGCCCATCTAAGATGACTGATCTCCGTCCGATTAGTTTATATTCAGTTTTATACCTGATAGTGTCTCGGGTATTGAGTTCCATATTGAAAGCTTGTATTTCTTTGCTTATCTCTGAGACTCAAGATGCCTTTGTGGCTGGTTGCCTTATATCAGACAATATCCTTATTGCTCATGAGATGGTACACGCGCTGAAAACTAATCCTCAATGCAACAAAGACTTTATGGCTATCAAGACTGATATGTCCAGGGCCTATTATAGAGTGGAGTGATCTTTTTTGGAACAGTTATTTGTGAAATTTGGATTTGACAGGCATTGGATTGGCTGGATAATGGAGTGTATCCGTATTGTCATATATTCAATTCTGATGAATGGATGTTCATATAGCATGATTAAGTCTGAACGAGGACTTTGCCAAGACGACCCTTTATCTCCTTTTCTATTTATTTTATGTGGTGAGGCATTGGTACATATTATGAAGAGATTATAACTTTCAGGCGGCTTAAGCAGGATTAGTCTCTCTCCGAGATGTCCTACAATACAACATTTGCTTTTCGCCGATGATAGTTTATTCATCTGCCGAGCTACATTACCTAGAAGCCTGAGAATTTATTTGATGTCTCAAGCTTTATGGAGATGCTTCTGGTCAGATAATCAATTTCACTAAGTCTGATATCACTATTAGTGAAAAGTGGACCCGATTATGAGGAGAGTGATTGGTGTTTATCTTGCTATATGGTAAATACCTGGGACTCCCTGAGTGTTTTAGCGGCTCTAAACGAGCTATTTTTAGCTACATAAGTTTGATTATGCGAAGAATCTTTCTCTGGGAGGGAAGGAGATTCTTATCAAGTTTGTTGCCTCTGCCTTACATGTCTTTGCTATGTCTTGTTTCAAGCTTACCAAACACCAATGCCAAAAAATTACAAGTGCTATTACTAGTTTTTGGTGGAACAACAATGAAGACAAGAGGAAGATACACTGGGTGGCTTGGATAACCTTACGTAAATCCAAAAATAAAGGTGGTTTGGGTTTTCAGGATATAGGTGTTTTCAATCAGAGTTTACTTGCTAAACAAGCTTGGAAAATCCTAACGAGCCTCATTCTTTTCTAAGACAGATTTATAAGGCCCGATATTTTGCCAACAAGGATTTTTTGGACGCAAATCAGGGTCTAAGGCTATCTTATGCGTGGTGTAGTGTCCTTCATGGCCGTGAACTCTTATTAAGTGGTTTAGCTAGATATATTGGTAATGGTCGTACCACTTCTGTTTGCTTGATAAGTGGATCATATATGATGAGCCTAGGCGTCTCTACAATAGGGAGAAGCATAGTACTTTGAATCTCAAAGTTTCTGACTTAATCACTTCTCACGGTGAATGGAATACTACTGTTATTAGAGAGCTTTTCCTACCTTTGGATGCTCGCAAAATTTTATGTTCTCCTCCTGCTTATGATAGTAAGGATTCTTGGTTCTGGGTGTATTCAAAGAGTGCGTTTACATGGTACGTAGTGGTACGTGGTTTGCTACGAGACCCTCATCCCTACATGACTTGATCTCTCTGGAGCTTCAAAGAATTAATAGTCTCAAGCGGTGTGTATGGAAACTTCAAAATCAACCAAAAATTAAGATGTTCCTTTGGAGAGTTCTATCTAATGCCATTGCAGTGGCGGAATGTCTGCATTCACGAGGCATACAAGTCTCTGATATTTGCCCAATATGTTCTTCATGATCTGAATCCATTGTCCATGTTCTCTTTGAGTGTACATTGGTGAAGAAGGTGTGGGACGAAGCCTTATTTTTTTTGTTTTCCGAGTAGATCTCCTCATTCTTTGGTTTGTTACATTGACATTATTCTGAGTTCAGTTGAATCAGGATGAGGGAATCATGATCATTGTAGCTCTCTTTTTTTAGGTTTTATGGAACATATAGATGGTATTATCTTTTCCAACCTCACGGCTGATGCTAAAGCCTTAGAGGCTAATTCCTTGTTAGAAGCAGAAGCTTGGAAGTCTCTTACTAGGCAGGTTGATCGTTTGCCTGGATCTTCATCTTTCCCCCGTATTGGTCCTCGGTTTTAGAAGCGACCACAGATTGATATATCGAAATGCGATACTAGTTTCTCATGGAGAAACTCTCATAATTTATCTGGGGTAGCTTGGGTTGTTCGCGATCATCGTGGTGTTACTAAGTATCATGCGCGTGATGCTATTACTCCCTCTACTACTGTCTTGGAGCTTCATTGTGTTGTTTATTGTGGGCTGCAACGAGTATAATTGATCTCCGGTGTGGAAATGTTAAGTTTGTGGTGGAAAGTAATGATATTGTGGAGGTAATCCTTAGAACAGGTGCATGTCTACGATTTCGACATCTTCTAGAAGCTATAAAACGCAAATTGTCTTAACTTCAGTCTTGGACCATATCATTTTCTTTTGGGCTTGCTAACTCTGGTGCACGAAGAATAGCTCACGGTGTTACTCGTGATAGCCGCTTGGCCTCGTACTTAGCATCAGGTGAACCGACATGGCTCGGTCCAATCTTTGTAGTGGGTCATCGTCAATGTTTTGATTAATCTTATTCTTGTTTCTTATGAATTAGTCTATTTTGCTCTGTTTCATTACTCCCTAGTTGTGAACCTTTCTTTTCATTAATCCATTTCTTGTATTAAAAAAAAAATATAATTGTGATATTAAGCAAATTTAATTGGGAAAAATGTCATTTTAACATTGGAAGTTGCAAAAAATCGTTGATTAAACATTGAGCTTTGAATGTGGTTGATTAAACCTTCAATTTTATGTTGACTTTTGAAAAAACTCTCAACTTTGTGTTGACTCGGCCAATTAAACCTTTCACGAACCTCAAATCAAAATTGACTTCGAAATCGGAAGCAGAAATGGTTTATGAAAGTTCAATTCCCTTCTTATCTTCGTTTTGAAGAACGCTTAAGCTTAATTTGTTTTTTTCTTTCAAAAATGAGCTCAAATTTATCGGTTTAAAGTATCAAAGAAAATATTATAAACCGACGAATTTGAGTTTATTCTTAAAAGAAAAGAGCAAATCAAGCTTAAGGATTTTTCAAAACGAAAATAAGAAGATAATCGAACTTTCAAAAACCATTTTGGCTTTCGATTTTGGAGTCAATTTTGATTTGAGGTTCGCGAAAGGTTTAATTGGCCGAGTCAACACAAAGTTAAGAGTTTTTTCAAAAGTCAACAAAAAATTGAAAGTTTAATCAACGATTTTTGTCAACTTTCAATGTTAAAATGACATTTTTCCCTAATTTAATTTATTGATTTTTAAGAGCACACAAAAAAAAAAAAAAAAAAAAAAAAAAAAAAA
>OVAX01000831.1:31683-47870 GCA_900406405.1 Lepidium africanum | reverse complement strand
AAAAAAAAAAAAAAAAAAAAAAAAGAAAAAGAAAGCAAGAGAGGATGATAGAGCAGGAAATCTATCGCCTTATCCTGACCACAGAGCGAACATAACCAATAGAAACGAAATTTCTTCGAGGAGTAAAAGCCAATCAGAAGCTGAGTGTAAAGTAAGCTCACCCAAAAATGGCGACTCTTGGTATTTCTTCTGCCGCAGTCTGGGCTTCTCCTTCTCTCTCTTCTTCTTCCTCAACACCTTCGTCCTCCCCCATTTGCTTTAGCCCAGGTAAACCAATCTCTCGAAAGCTTAAGTCATACTTACTGCTTTCTCAATTCGATATCATGGTGAATCGAATAGCGAATTCTTGGTTTGCAGGGAAAATTTTTGGAAGAAATTTCAATGCAGGGATCCAAATAAAGCCAAAGAAGAACAGGTCTCGTTATCATGTCTCGGTTGTTAATGTAGCCACAGAAATCAACTCTACTGAACAAGTGAGTGTGAATTTTGATGACGTTCACAAAATGTTTCGGACTTTGCTTGTCTTTACAAACTTAGGCCAAATATATATGATTTTTAATGGATTTGGGGGTTTTAGGTAGGGAAGTTTGATGCAAAGAAGAGTGCGAGGCCTGTTTATCCGTTTGCAGCTATAGTTGGGCAAGATGAGATGAAGCTATGTCTTCTGCTGAATGTGATTGACCCAAAGATTGGTGGTGTGATGATAATGGGAGATAGAGGAACTGGAAAATCTACAACTGTTAGATCATTGGTTGATCTCTTACCTGAGATTAAAGTGGTTGCAGGTGACCCATATAACTCGGATCCTATAGATCCTGAGTTTATGGGTGTTGAGGTGAGGGAGAAAGTTGAAAGAGGAGAGCAAGTACTGGTTGTTGAAACTAAGATCAATATGGTTGACCTTCCATTGGGTGCCACAGAAGATAGAGTTTGTGGAACTATCGATATCGAAAAGGCTTTGACAGAAGGTGTAAAAGCCTTTGAGCCTGGTTTGCTGGCTAAAGCCAATAGAGGGATTCTCTATGTTGACGAAGTCAATCTCTTGGATGATCATTTGGTCGATGTTCTTTTGGATTCAGCTGCTTCAGGTTGGAACACTGTTGAGAGAGAAGGAATTTCGATTTCTCACCCAGCAAGGTTTATCTTAATTGGTTCAGGAAATCCGGAAGAAGGAGAGCTTAGGCCACAGCTTCTTGATCGGTTTGGTATGCATGCACAAGTAGGGACAGTTAGAGATGCTGATCTACGAGTCAAAATTGTCGAAGAGAGAGCTCGCTTTGATAGTAACCCAAAGGATTTCCGTGAAACTTACAAAACCGAGCAAGACAAGCTTCAAGACCAGATTTCAACCGCAAGGGCAAATCTTTCCTCAGTTCAGATTGATCGAGATCTGAAGGTGAAGATCTCTAAAGTATGTTCAGAGCTCAATGTTGATGGTTTGAGAGGAGACATAGTGACTAACAGAGCAGCAAAAGCACTTGCAGCTCTCAAAGGAAAAGATCGAGTAACTCCAGATGATGTTGCAACCGTTATCCCTAACTGCTTAAGGCACCGTCTCAGGAAAGATCCCCTGGAATCTATCGACTCAGGAGTTCTAGTTTCTGAGAAGTTCGCCGAGATTTTCAGCTGAATAGGAGATTCAATTCTGTGATCATTTTCAGCTGAATAGGAGAGTCGAGTCTGTCATCATTTTCCTATTCTGTAAACGGTGAAAACCAAAAACAAAAACCGGCAAATCTGATTGAATGTAGAGTCTATGCTTTCTCCATTGAGTTGACTTGTTCAAATTTTATACTCAATATAACTACTCTTTTTCTCTTTGGATCTGCAAACATTTTAGCATTGATTAAGGTAATAAAACTATCAAGAAACGTTGTCGGGATAAACTGTTATTATATCGTGAATCGCTAGTGGTAGCTTGCTGATTAGGACATAGCGTTTTTCCGGTTTTGATAAAAGTGAGGAGCAACTTCTGTCAGCCAAGAAGGATTGATGGTGACGACATTCCGCATGTATTGACGCTCTGTTGAGACAATGGACTGGTATACCACCCATTTCGGATTCACCCTGAATATTTTATAAAGATTATATATTAAACAAGCTTTCGCATTCAAAAGAAAAATCTTCAGAATTTTGATGTTGTTGAGGCTTTTGTTAAGTCCATAGCAACATACTAACCTGAATAATACGGATGACGGGTGAACATAAACTTCTTCAGAGCCTCTAATGGTCTTGTATACTCCACTGCTGTGTGGCTATAAATTAAATCAAAACAAAAGGAACGATGAAATTTTGATTCCTCTATTATACCAAAAAGGATGTACAGAAACAGACAACTGAAATGAGTCACTTACTTCTAAGCGGCATGCATTGGCGAAAAATCCTGCAGTTACAGCTTTTCTCACGGCCTGAAACAATGGAACATGTAAAACCTACAACCTTTTTTTTTTAATTGAAACAAGATAGCGCAGTTTCATACCTCCATGTCTCCGTCACATGATTTGAGGGAGATGCCTAATCTCCGAGCAATCCGTTTGAGTTGATCCCTGATTTCAACCACTTTTTTCTGCGGAAGGAACAAAAATAATTTAAAATTGGCGAAAGGAAAATGAGGACTAATTGCTAGTTGTGATATTTATTGTATGTACCATTGATTGGTAGTTAAGAAAATTCTTGTAACACCACTGTGAAGACTTCTTCGACTCAAGAAACCCTTTGTATACATTCAGGAATGTGACATGGTCACCCTGAATAGACAAGAACAATGATTTTACTCAGTCATAAAAAAGATTTTCAGAAATATAGTTAGCTCAAAGTTATATCATAATAAATACCTCTGCGGCAGCAAACCTCAGTTTCGCTTCATCCTGTTCTTTCTGTACTCCCCTGGCAATGACCCAAACTGACTGCGTATAAACAATATTAAGATTGCACCCATTTAGTTTCAAATCTCATAGTATAGATGGATAGCAAATTATTACATCTGCAACATAATTCCTATACATTTAGAGAAGAAACTCTTAGCAGAGGAAAAAGGATATAGAGTTTTTACTTGAATGGAGAGAACTGCAGCGATTGTAATGATCTCATCTGAACAACCAAGCTCACTTGAAGCTAATATCATTTTCGATATCATTGGGTCCTGGAAAAGATGAGGAAAGTGAGACATATAGTACAGCAGAGAATGCAAATGAACTTAATAAGTCAAGGTTAGTAAGAAGAAGTACCAGTGGAAGTTCAGCAACTTGGAATCCTGTTGGCGATGTGAGCTTTGCATCATTATCAAGGATTTGAAGTGAATAGAGAACTTCAAGTGCCCTGATCATTGCGTCTGGGGATGGAGGTGCAGGCCAATCAAAACCCAGGATATTATCTATACCCAAAGCTTTTAGCTGAAAAAAAATCAACAGAGCTTGCACATTTTAGAACAAAAACTTCCTCTCATCTAGATGTTTGCTTACTAGAAAAAGTGAAAAGCTTTAAATAAAGAACTAATGTGTGGCTCTTTGTAACGCATCCTGAATTCTGGGTTCTTATGAAAAGCTAAATGACAAGATCTGAACACGTTTTGTACCTGTATTACAGTGGAAACAAGATTCGATCTCTGCATCTCCGGTATGCCTTCTCCAGGCATTTGGTTGAGAAAATAATCCTCAGTGTAAAGCCTAGTTACCATAAAAATATTAGGAAGAGGATTAATGAGCACTTAACCACTAAATTAGACACAATTCTATCACTTTAATAACATATACAGCGTTACCTGTAACACTTCCCAGGCCGAACTCGCCCAGCCCTACCAGACCTTTGTCTAGCAGATGCTTTGGATATCGGTGCCACTACAAGACTTTCAATATCTGAAATCTGTAAGGACAAGAAATGTAATATGTCTTAGAAATGTCCAATATGTTACCAAAGATGGAACCAAAAATATAAACAAAAGAACAAGAGAAGTACTTACTGGGTTGTAGAACTTCTGCTTCGAGAAACCGCTATCAATCACATAGACAACGCCCTGTATAAAGAAGCAAAACAGAGTACTCTCAATGATTGTTCAGCAATATTTATATGAGATAAACATTGGCAACAAAAAGACAGTAACGAGGAAACCTTGCCTCAAGAGTCAGTGATGTTTCTGCAATATTTGTTGAGAGTATAACTTTTCTCTTTCCTCTGGGAGTGGGAGTAAAGATCAATTCCTAATACAAAGAAACGAGAAAACAACAACTCATGGTTTCAGGTATACTCTCAAAAATATGTTTTATATTTGTCTATAGCCACACAACAGAATTCAACCTGTTCTGCACGAGAGAGTCCTGAATATAGTGGCAGAGATAGTAGTCCTGAAATAGATATGATTACATTATGGTGCAAAAATATTGAAGGCAAATTCTAAAGTTCAGTGACACAATCTTGTGTCTGCCTATATAAATATTCAATTTACCTGAAGAATTCTTTTGATTGCTATGGGCTTCTTCTGCAAGAAATTTAATAGCAGTCTCAATATCATCTTGACCAGTTAGAAATACAAGAACATCCCCAGGTGGCTCCTGAACATAAGAGACGATTTAGAGATAACCGCACGTCGGAAATAATATACTCCAATAATTTAACAGGTCAGATGGCCAGAAAGCATAGATCAACATACCCTCTCATTAATCGACAATATCGTTGAAACAACTGATCTGATATAATCTGAAACAGGCTCCTCAACATAGTGAATTTTCACACTGAAGCCTCTGCCCTAAAGAAATTTCACCAATCAAACCAAAATCTCTAAATAGAAATAAGGTTACGAGAGATTGATCTTAAGCAAGATAAATTTTACAATATACCTCGACAGATAAGATTGCAGGTTCCAACTTCGGTCCACTAGGACTACCTACTGGTGCCTGGCGTTTTCTGCTAATTTTAAACAACGTATAAGAATGAATATAGTACTAGTAATTCCAAGAGCACCGAGACTTCAGAAGCAAAAAACCATTAAGCATTGGGTAAGATCAGAACCTGGAATTGAAGAAATTGAACATTGTTTTTGCTTCTATTGTGGCTGATGAGATAATCAGGCGTAGCTCAGGACGCCGACGTTGTATCTGAAATCAATAATTAAGACAAGTTTCTGAAAGCACAGCTTTAATTAAGACTATTGTACTGAGATAGTAGTACATACCTTTTTTAAAAGACCTAGTAAGATGTCGGTAGATATAGACCTCTCATGAGCTTCATCTATCATTATAACACTGCACAATGAGAAAGAAGAGAAGGTTTAACTAACACTATTTACTAACCTAAATCATAATCTGAACAAGATTATGCTGTTCGCCAAAATCCTTACCTATACTTTGTCAAGAGAGGATCCTCCATCATCTCTCTGATTAGTACGCCATCGGTGAGAAATTTCACACTAGTCACACCCTGTTATAGTGAAGCAAAAGATCTTTGTAAGCATCATTAACATATTCCATACTTTAAGTAAATGTAGAATGTTAAGGGAAGTGTCTCACGGAAGTTGTATGATCTTCAAATCGAATAGTGTAGCCAACTTCCTCCCCAAGATTTACTCCCATCTCTTCCGCCACTCTTGCTGAAACTGCCTAAGCAAGTTACAAAGCAAAGCGTAGACATGATCAAGTACAAATTCTTAAACTTGAGCTGGGACGTTCAATCATCAAATTTAAGCTGTAAAGGTTGGTGGAGGGAGACAAAACATACCTGGACAGCTAAACGTCTTGGCTGTGTACAAGCAATAACTCGGCCTCCTTCAGCCCATCCAGCTTCTTTTAGGTACTGCAAAATAGTATAAACAAAGAGTAAACACAGCTGATAGGCAAGAAACAAGAAATCAGAGCGTTAAACTGAGGATTTCCCCAACTTCCTTAGCAGCTACTAAGCTTAAGGATTGACATTGCAGGATTTTGCAAGATTGAGTCAATTTTATGCCTCTTTTGTTACATTACAAATATGTCAGCAAGACAATTGCATTCAGTTAAATTCGCAATCATTAACTATTTTTCTAATAGCCCTGAAGCAAAGTTAGGTCAAAATTGAGGACGAGCAAAGAACAAAGAAGAAACCTGAGGAATCTGAGTGGTTTTTCCACTGCCTGTTTCGCCAACGATAATGGTGGTAGCGTGATTCTCGACTAAATACAAAATCTCAGTTCTATACTTGTACACTGGCAATCTCTGCCTTTGCTTCTCTATATTCGCATACCCATAACTAGTACAAATTCGACCGCAAGTTATGATCATCCGCAGAAAAAGTGCGAGAACCAGCAGCAATATAGTGAGAAAATGGCATACCTAGAAGAAGAGGAGGATGCAAGATTGTTGGCCATGAGCACTATGCCTCCTTCTTCATCCTCAACGAAGCGAGGTTTCTCGGTCCCTGGTTTCCAAAACGCCATCTTTTTTGCGCTGAAGACCTCTCTGCTTTCCTCAGTTGTTTCAGAATTGTATGTATATATCAAAGGCTTTTCCAACTGCTTATATATCTTTGATTTTGATATTCCACGGCGATTTACTTGGTTTCGACGGTGAAGTCTTACGACGGCGATACGGTTACCGGGGATTTACTTGGTTCGGTTTATCAATAGTTATTCGATTTCATTTATTCCAATTTAATTGGCATTGATTATGTAGCAATTTCTTCAGTTTGGTTCGGGTTTTTTTTTTTTGTCGTGAACCTGGTTCAAATTTGTTGTTTTTAAAAATAATTGTAAAACACTTTCATTAACCGGAAGAAATGTAACCCTCATGGAGGATATTAGTTATACAGGTTGGTATAAAATGAAAAAATGTCGCTTGATTACTATTTCTATGAACCTAGCCAAAATCCGCAGATGAAAACTTATTCTTCCAATGTAGAATCTCTCGTATCCAAGGATATAACCCGAAGTTGGTAGCTGCATTTGTCAATAACTTGTAGACTAATTGATTGTCACCTTCGAATAGAACATGACGATATCCTTCAATCCATGCTTGTTGTTAAGCCATAAGCAAAGCTTGAAATTCAGCTTCAAGAACAGAGGAGCAAGGGTTTCCTGTCTTTGATCCAGCTTCAAGGAACACTCCTTGTTCATCACGAAAAATCCAGCCCGCCTTTGATGGGTTTGAAGAATCAGTGTAGCTACTATCATAGTTGCACTTAATAAAACTTGAATGAGGCCGTGTCCATTGGGATCGAGGTTGTAGTTGTGACCTTCCATTCATGTGTGTAATTCCATGGTGCACAGGTAAAATAACTGATGTCCATTCTGAGACATCGCGATGTATTGCAGAAACTGTTTGTATCCATGACATCATACGTCTTTGGTATTTAAGGAGATTGCGACTCTTCCATATCCTCCTCATTGTCCAAAGAGGCAGTTTTTGTTGGTATTGAGTTAGCCCACGTGTGTTGAGATATTGAATTAGAAACTGTAATTTATGCTCAAAGGTCATTGTTGCACTCGTTAGTCCCGGAAAGGCCAAATGGAATTCTCTCCAAACTGTTGTCGCATTTGAACATGTGAAAAATAAGTGATCAAGAGATTCATCTGCAAGGCAACATCTCTTACATTGTACATCATCTGTTATTCGACGTTCTTTCAATATTGTGCCAACAGAAATTGCTTTCGATGTCAATCGCTAGAGAAAATATTGTATTTTTGGTGCAGTTTTGAGTTCTATAATTGTTGTTTAAGCTCCGGTGAACCCAATAGTGGACAAATTGTAGAGATATGTTCCAGATGAGTAGCCAACCAGTAATCAGACTTGACTGTATAATCTCCATTAGCCGTATAGTTCTAACCAATTATATCCTCACAGCCAAATGAATTAAGCTTGATTTTCAATATCTCAAAGATGTCATCAGGGTGAATTGTACTTTCTAAAGTGCTCTGATTCCAAACACGGGATGTATGATGAAAGAGTTTAGATACCGTATTAAGCTGAAGAGGAGCATCTGGCCGACATCTAGGAGGTCGTGGCGGATGTGTATTCAACCACGGGTCAAACCATAGGTCGATATCAGAACCGTTACCAACAACACCGTAGGCCTTTTTTCATTAATTCCTTGCCTTCTTGCAACGACCGCCAAAGAAATGAAGGTTAAAATCCATTATCGGACTCCATGATGTTGCTTTGTGGATAATAACGATCTTTTAAAACTCGAGCAGCCAAACTATTCGATTGTGTGAATAATCGCCAGACTTGTTTACCTAGTAATGCTCTGCTAAAGCTTTCAATATATCTAAATCCTTGTCCGCCCTATCTTTTTGGTAGACTTAAACGTTGCCAGCTTAACTAATGCATCGATCTTTGATCACCTTTACTCCACCAGAATTTTGATGAAGTTTGATTGATTTCTTCACAAATAACTTTTGGTAGCTTAAAGCAATTTATAGTATACACCGGGAGTGCTAAAGCCACTGTTTTCAAAAGTATCTCCTTCCAAGCTTCCGATAAGAAACAATATTTCCAACCACGAGTCCATTGTTCAACTTTCTCAACAATATAACAGAATATCTCCTTCTTCTTATGGCTAATCTGTTATGGCAATCCAAGGTATTTGCCACCTCCACCATCATTATAGATATTCAATGTCCTCCATAATCTTGTTTTCACTGTAGATTAAATCTTACTACCAAATGTAATAGCTGATTTAATGAGGTTTACCGCTTGTCCTGAAGCTCTTTCATATTGCTGAAGAATCCGCATAAGTGTTGAACAAGATTTCAGGTTAGCATGACAGGAAAATAACGCATTATCTAGTAATTACCAAATGGTTAATTATTGGACCGTTGGTACTAATTTTCATTCCTTTCAACTGATTTTGAGCAGCAGCTTTATCCAATAAGTGACTCAACACTTCTCCACACAAAATAAATAGATAAGGGGAAAGGGGATCACCTTGTCGTAAACCACAGTTATGAGTTATAGATCCATATAGTGTGCCATTAAACAACACTGAGAATGAGATAGATTCAACACAATGCATAATCCATTGAATCCAAATAGGAGAAAAACCCATCGCAACCATTGTATCTCTCAAGAATTGCTATTCAACTCTATAATAGGCCTTCGATATATCTGTTTTGATTGCCATATGTGATTTTGACCATCGTTTGCGTGATTTAAGAGAATGTAATAGTTCTTGAGCATGGATGACATTATCCACTATTTGCCTACCAGGTGTAAAGGCTGTCTGTTCCTCGCCTATAATGGAAGACAAATGATCTTTAAGTCAGCCTACTAGTATCTTTGAAATTAGCTTGTATCGTACATTACACAACGATATGGGCCAGAAGTCAGTCATTGGCCGTGGTACTTCTGACTTCGGTATGAGGCAAAGATGGGTGTGATTAGTTCCCTATTGGAAAGTACCTTTTCCAAAAAAATCTCAAACCTCTTCATAGAGATGTCTTCTTTATTATCATGCCAAAATTGGTGATAGAACGCACCAGAAAATCCATCCGGACCTGGTGCTCTATCTGCTCCTATTGAAAAAATAACCTTATCTATCTCTTCAGTACTAACCGGTTTGATAAGTTGATCATTGACTTCAGAAGATATTCTACTTTGAAATCCAGTGAATATATCACAATAATTTTGTTGAGGATCACGTGAACACTGAAAATATTATGTAAAATACGTAGCAGTTGTAGTACCAATTGCCTCATCACCTCTACTGATTGATCTGTCAGGGTTTTCGATTGCTAATAGTCGATTATGAGCTGTATGTGGCTTCATTGCAGTACAAAAGAACTTGGTGTTACGATCACCAGATTGTAGCCAATTAGTTTGGCTACGCAATTTCCAATACTCTTCATCATCGTGGTATGCTTTGTGTAGGTCTTTTTGAATCTGATGTATTTCTAATATAGATAGATTATCGTCAGCTAAACCTTGGTCCAATAGAAGCTTCAAATCTCTAATCGAAGCTGCAACATTTGTGTGGTTTCTCTTTTTCCAATCGGAAATTGATTTACGACATGATTGAAAACGAGATTCCAAGTTGACAGAAGCACGTGAACTTTGCCAAGCATTAACATTGTATCCTTGAATCCATCTTTGTTAAACAACCTCTTATCATAGCGAAATTTTCCCCATCTGGTATTGCTTTGTTGACTACAATTGAGTATCAATGGACGATGGTCTGAAGCTTCAAATGGTAGAATTTCAATCAGTGCCGAAGGAAAGTGACAGAGCCATTCATTGTTGGCCATTCATTGTTGGCCATATCACGGTCTAAACAACACTATACTCGATGTGAATATCTCATTCCTGTCCAGGAAAATCGATCACCAATCAATTTTATATCATGAATTTGACAAGTATTTATCATTTTGCCGAAATCTTTAAAGTTGTTTTCAAGTCTTCGTGCACCACCCTTTTTTCAGAATTATTTCCGATTTCGTTGAAGTCTCCTATGAGCAACCATGGAGCCAATATGTAGTAATTCGTTAGTGGACCATAGACAAAGATAAATAAAAATGAAATCTATTACTTTCAACTGAAACATCAATCAAATTTGCAGACATGAAACTTACTGAAATAGATGATTTCTTCCAAAGAAGAGCAAGCCCTCCACCAGAGTCGGACCTTAGCATAAGCCACATAATCTATGGCTTATGACCCACAAATATTAGGGCCCCAAAATTCTTTAGAGGTTATAGGAATTTGTAGTAACTAGAAATCAGAACTTTTAGAATTTATAGAATATTGTAGTAATTAGGGCCAACAATATTAGATTTTACAAAACTTTTTAGTACTTAGGGCCCAAAATTTTTAGAGTTTATTGAGTATTTAGTAAAGCCAAAAATTTCTCTTTATGTTATTGTTTGGTGATTATATAATCTCATCTTTTTACTTGAAGCTTTTTTTCTTTTCTAAAACTAATGAATAAAAATGGTTGTTATTGTTAGAGTATATACCGAAAGAAAAAAAATTAATTTCGACTAGGGTCTTCGATAATGTCGGACCGGCTCTGCCCTTCAGTTATACCTTGTGGAGGGACAGTTACATAGTCATAACCCAAAACACCACACAAGTCACAGATGTAGTCATCTTGTTGTTTTGTTTCTGAAAGGCATATAACGTCTGAGAAATATCTCCATATCACCTTTAGGCGTTGAACTGTCAAGTCATTGCCCAGACCTTGACAGGTCCAAACTATTGTGATCATGGAATATTGGGTGGTTTTGGAACCACTGAAACCTAAATCTTGTTGATGGTGGATTTGCTTGATAAAGCAGTATCCACAAAAGCTTCAGACCTAAAGCTTTGATTACGAGAGATAGATCCCATTTGAGTGTCTTCAAATTTCCTCTTCTTTGGTGAAGCAAGTAGCGTCTTTGTCTCCACATCCATATGCGTTATGTTAGAATCAAGGACCTGCACCTCCTGGTCTTCATCAAGATCAACAGCAGCATCCACAGGAGGCTCATCATCTTCATTCATCCCATCATCATTTGCACCCTCGTCAGCTTCATTGTCTTCTGGTGAAAGTTCTCTAATTTGAATACCGGGATTAGATGGTCCAGGATTAGGATTATCATCATCATCACTCTCAGAAGAGTGACCAGGCCCTCCATTCTCAAGCACACATGCTCCAGTGTCATGAGTAATTAATCCACAGACCTCACATACATCACGCAAATGTTCAAAGCGGAAATGCAAAAGCACATTTTCACCCGGAGTAAATTGGAAGTATCTCTGGAATTGGAGAGGGTTTCGAATGTCCTAATTGAGGCAGACTCTTGCAAACTCAACCCGAGAGGCAGTTTCAGCGTTAAAATCAGTGTGAAGACATTGTTCTAAGGCCCGTCCAATATGGCTCACAACTGCTCTTGTCATGTACTGCAAAGGGATTCCTCGTATTTTCACCCAAAAAGGTATAAAATTAAGCATCACCAGATTCATCATCGGCGGCAATCGTTGGAGAACCATCATACGCTCCGTAAAGGACCATAGGCCACGCACAAGTCCATATTCCATCAGATGTTCAATTGGGAAGATGAATTGAAAACATCCGCCATCAATTGGTCTTCCCTGGATGATACCACCAAGTCCTCAAGTGCGTGGTAAAATTGCAATAACTGAACGAATGCTCTGTCGTCGAGGAATAGTGGGTTTCCCCACAATCACATAGCGGTGTTCATTCTCCGCCTGAGACGTTACTTCCGGTGGAAGTGCAACAGGGGCAGCAGAGGCACCAATTTTCAGATCATAAACAAAATGTCGCAGAGTGTTTGCCATTGAAAACAGGAAAAAGTTGTATCTTGTAGTCAGATTTTGAATAGGATCAAAGATATTATGAAGATTGATTCCAAAGAGACTCAGAGAATTTATAAGACACTCTGTAAACGAAACAGAGGAAGTTGCTTCACATCGTACTTAGGACAATGTAAGTAAAACCACCGAAAATAGGAAACCGCCGTCAAACGGCGATTCGAGACTAGCCTTGCGAAAATTCGCCTAAGAAATCGCCACATAACCGTTTTATTTTTTGTAATTACCTGGTTCGGTTAGGTATATAATTTAACATTGAAAAAGAAAAGTATATATTTTAATATTAAATAGAAAAATGAAAAGGAAAATGAATTGTCTCGCTTCTTCAGCGTTTTCTTCTTCCCTCACCACTCCACTCCACAACAAGCTCCCAATTTTTCTCATCCGCCGCAATCTCCGCCACCAAAGTCAACGACTTCATCGTCGGGGTTCTCAGATCAGAGCAATGAGAGCTGTAATCCAGAGAGTTTCATCTTCATCGGTTACGGTCAGTTTTTATAATGATACACTCTTTCAAGATCCTCACGGAAATGCTCAAAAGTTCCATATTTGACCTTGAAGATATGGGCAGGTGGATGGTCGAATTGTGTCGGAAATTGGCCCTGGTCTCGTGGTTTTAATTGGAATCCATGAATCAGATGCTGATTCTGACGCCGATTACATGTATGCTTGAACCCAAAAAAAAAAAAAAACAGTTTTATCTTAAATGTCCAATGAAAATGCTTCATTATAGAGTTTGCTGATTCTTAAAATTTGTAGATGTCGAAAAGTTTTGAATATGAGATTGTTCGCTAATGAAACCACTGGCAAAGGATGGGACCAAAATGTAAGGCTTGTCAACAAATTTTGCTTCATTGCATTCATTTTTTCAACCAGTTTTTTTCTAAATGAAACCTTTAATCCTCTTTTTAGGTAATGCAGAGAAATTATGGAGTTTTACTTGGTAAAGCATCTTTTTATTTTGTATCTGCTTATTACCTTTTGAGTTTTGGTTAGAGAAATATCCAGGTGATGGTAACTGTATTTTGTCTCTTTTGCTTGCTCTGAATTTATGTTCATGTGTTAATATTACAGTTAGCCAGTTTACTTTATACGGATTCTTGAAAGGTAACAAACCCGATTTTCATGTCGCAATGCCACCTGAGAAAGCAAAACCGTTTTATGCTTCCTTAGTAGAGAAATTCCAGAAAGCATATAATCTTGAATCTGTAAAAGGTAATCAATAATGATCCAATTATATATCTCTCATTGATCTTTCAACTAAAACTTCAAACTTTTCCTCCAATCTTCTTTGACTGGACGGCTTAAGTTTTTTTCTTTTTGTTTAACAGATGGTATATTTGGAGCTATGATGAAGGTAAGAGATAAAGTACTTTCAGTAACTAAAGTTTAGTTACCTTGTGTAATTTAAAACATTGTCTTGTTTATACATTGCCTTAATCATCATATAAAAAGGTCAATCTTGAAAACGACGGTCCAGTCACGATGCAGCTCGACTCATTCCAATCCTCCAAGTAAGCAAAGATGTTTTGCAAATAATTATCGGGCATTCATTTGATCTGTTACTTAAGCAACGTTTTCTGTGTTTCAGAAATGAGACAAAGGCATCAACAGAATCATAAGATCACTCATCCTGTATCAACCAAACTATAGAATATATATTCATGATTCATTGGACTGTAACAGTTGGTTCCTACTTTACATGTAACTTTTCTGCTTTTACTGCAATGCCTTGAGATTTCCTAAAATCTTGATCCTAGATGCCTTGAGCCTTTTCACTGAGTAGCATTCCTGCAGTAAACAACACTTCTCTCCCGAACTGTAAAATCTCGATTTTCCTGTATGAACAATAAAACTGTTAATTGGACAAACGAAAGCTATGTATCGGTTGTACAGAGAAACCAAAAGTGTGGCTTACTGATCTACTCGCTTTAAACAAGTATATGCAGAGATGATACTATTGCATATCTCTGTTCTAGAGTCGCCTTCGTTAGAGTTAGAGGATGTGAGCCAAGCCTGACGTAAGTCATCTAATTACAACGAGGCAAAGAAAATAACTCTGAGAATGTGAAAGGAGAAGAACAAAGATTTTACTATTACCAGAAAGGCATTTCCGATGAGGATCTGAACAATGTCAGCTCCTATCTTTTTAGTGATGTTTTTTGCATTATTGCCAGTTGAAAAGATATTCAAGACCCCATTTAGTGTTTTTAACTCTTCTGCTTGAGGAAAGTTTGATCTTCGGGTACGAACAGAAGGCTGCAACCAGAGTTCTTCAAGAATTAACAATAGAATGAACACCATTTGTTGGAGAGGATGGACAGAAGGAAATTAGAGGATTAACAAACAACCTTAGGAATGTATTTGATGAGGTATTGGAGAACAATCTCTAGCTTCCATTTAGGGTTGTCGAAAACCTGCTTGAGAAATTTTCACTCCAGAACCACAAAGAGAAGAATTCAGACAAAAAAAAGAGTTTCGGATGTTATTAGTCTCTTACCTGAAGAAAATTTGACAGTAAGTATCCATCATAAGTCAGCTCATCGAGTACGATCTCTATTGCAGGCGTCCTACATCAAAATGGATCAACAATATGGAGACAAGGCAATTGATGAGAGAGAAACGTGAATACCTTAAGCCGTCTCCTCTACCGGTGAGACCTGCTGCGTCAGCTTTATTCTTTGATGCATCAAGCTCCATGATCTAAACAAGGAACAGAAAGGTGAGAGAAAAGAAGTCCAAAATATAGTCAATTTATACTCTAGTAATAACCAACAACTAACCACTACTAAGAGTTCCTTCATAGCAGAAAGCATGCCCTTGTGCAATTCTACCAAACTAATAGACTTTTCGTCAGCATCAATGGGTGCACACATTGTTGATAGATTATCTTTCATTAGAAGTTTGAAATTCACCCTTCTTGAAGCCTATAAGCGGAACCAAAAAAATTATGGATAAATTAAGGAACTATACTACTTTCTGAGCCATTGGAAATGGGATGTACCAGTAGTAGATGCAGCCAGGATTCCTTTAAAAGACTCCAGTTCATGGTTTCTGAAGCACAAACGAACACAAAGCTTCTGAATTTTTACCAAACTATACAAGATAAAGAGAAATTTTGAAACTATGAAGACACTATATGTACCTTGGAACACTTGATTTCGTGGCACGAAATCTAGCTTCAGAACATGAACAAGATAATTGAACAGGAACATATTTCCAAGGATCTGCAGAAATCCAACAAAAGAAGTAAGAACAACAAGTTGTTTGAAAGTTCTACCAATTTTCTACGCTTATCTGCAACAGAGGCAAATAGGTTTTTAGTAGAAACAAATAAACCAACCTTTAATTCCGATTCCTTACTTGACCCTTTATTTATATTTTGAATCAGCTGTTGAAAAACTGAAATCACAAAAACAATAAATCATGATAAACAAAAACAAACAAAAAGCGAACTCAAAAGAGGAGACAACGCCTTTACATGAGCTTCTCACTGATGTTTCCTTTTCATCAAATTCAACATCAGACCTGAAATTAAAGGGTGACCAAGCCTGCAAAACAAAACCAATATCAAAACACATGAATTAAACAGTTTCACAAAAACTAAGAATGGACAAAAAAAACACATCAAAAGTTGTAAACAAGTACCTCATCAACGATTTCCAACTGATCAGCTGAATCAGATATGTAAATCCAAGGAAACCGCTATACTTCCGAACATGATAACAAAGCAAAATCTTAAGCAAACCATTGGAAATTCGGATAATTTCGAGAAAGACTACAAAATTTTGCATCGAGTACCTGATGTAGTTGTGTCAGAAGCTGGAAACTTGCTGTTATGAGTTCCAATGTTTTTCCGAATCTCAGTATCCGAAAAATCGCTTGGTACATTTTGCTTCAAAAAAAAAAAAAAAAAAA
>OVAX01000831.1:0-31660 GCA_900406405.1 Lepidium africanum | reverse complement strand
CTTAAAAAAAAAAAAAAAAAAAAACCAGATCAAAATCATGGTTTTTGGGCGAAATTGTTTTCGAAATTCTTAAAAGTAAGTTTACTTGGTCGGAGGAATTCCGTTTTCCGGTATAAGTGAGGCAGAACGAACAGCTTCGAGATACTGCAAACCTAGGGTTCCATTCAACGGAGCAAAAATAGTAAAAAAACGAAAACAAAGGAAATTGTACGAAACGAAGACAAAGATTAAAAACTTAAAGAGAAATTACAGTCTTCGATAACGTCGCGACTGTCTTGAGAGCCAGTCGAATCAAGCATGGCCAAGGTGTTTGCTTCCAAGCCACCACCATAGCTTTTGATCACTCTGGTAGTATAATTACCCTTCGTCGTCTTATTCGACATCTTCTCTTTCACAATCCACTAATTTCTTCTCAGCAGCACTTCAATAACAAAAGGAAACAAGAAGAAGAGACTAGAATGTTAACCAGAAATTGGATTTGTGAGAGATTCGTAAAACCCTGATACGAAAAGGCACATTCTTCCCGCTATTTCAAAACTTTTGCCATATAGAAATTAAAACAAAAAATCCCAGAGTGCTGAGATTTGAACCCGGGACCTGACTTAACTTTACTATACTAAAACGGGTTTAGTTCCGATTTCATTTTATTTACTCCTACTGACCACATATAACTCCATTATGGACCTGATCGGTTAAGATTCTAGTTTTGTGACCATACAATTTCTGTAAATATTTTTGCTATTGTAAAGTTCATAAATTTGGTTTCTAAAATTTTTCTTTCCACCATAAAATTTATTTCATAAATAATATTTCGTTATCTAAGAAAACAAAAACTAAAAATAAATCTATAACATAACCGGTTCTAAATTAGACCTTGTAATGCACATATTATTACTCTCTCCTTTCTGAATCGCACATCTAGAGTAGAGCCAAATCAAAGAGAATAATAGTTCAACACATTTAAACTAGAATAACTTGGATGAGTGTATACGAAAGTGAATGTAATTGAGAAACTACCCTCGGTCCCACCCCTCACCATCTCTCATAGCCGAAAAGGTATATATATATATTCGTGTATGTAGTTAAAAAAATTTTTCCTCTTTTTCTTCTCCTCCTCTTTTTCTCTCACGATTTATTTTTTCATTTTCTCTTCTAACTAAAGGAATTTGATGCAAGGTCTTGGTTGCTTATTGTAAACATCACGACAGAGATGGTGATGATGATAGTTGCAACGACGATGATGATGAAGGTTTGCAACGACGGTGATGATGACGGTTGCAATGACGGTGGAGCTTAAAGGGGAATTAGAACGACAGCGAAGTGGCATAGGAGAATAAGAGGTTTGCAGCTGCGGTTGAGAAGATCTCCTTCTTTTCATCCTCTTCTTTCATCTCTCTTTTTCTTTCTCTAAAACACAATATTGAAGTTCAATTTCTAGGTCTTGATTGCGTAACCACCTTTGCCGGAATCACCAATGTGTAATGTTTACTACCTCCATAGTTCTTCTGGTTACTATTACCTTACCTTATTGCTCTCGCCTATACATGCTATTTTTTCTTGTAGTCGCTAAGTCTTCTGGTTACTATTACTTTACCATTATTGCTTTCATCTCTGCCTGCTATGTCTGCTTGTAGTCGCTAACTTTATTCATACCCCATGGTTCTTCTTAGTTCGCTGTCAGATTATGTGAAATTAAGAGTAGGATTAGATAAAGAAGAAGGATCTTCGGTGCATTCACCGAGTTGTTTGATCGGGACGACGACATCTATTTGGTGTTGGTGGTTACGATAATATGACGGTGAAATTACATTTATGGTAGTGGAGGGATCGGTGTTGGTGGTGGTGATGATGTCGATAATGGAGTTGATGCTAAATTTATTAACGTCTTATCTATAAGTTAGAAAATACTATATATATCAATCATGCATATGTGTTAGCGTATTAATATACACGTTAACGTATATTTTATCTGCTAATTTTTGTGTTAGCGTTGTCATATACATGTTAACATACATTTTATCTGCTTAAATATGTGTTAGCGGGTAATATATATATTTTACACGATACTATATCTGTTAACGAGTACTATCTAACGCAAACATAACATGTACATGCTTCTGTATCGTCTAACTTGTTGCATACCGTTTACAATTTATATAACTTAGTGGGTAATATATTTGTTAACTAATATATATTTACGTTAGCAACTAATAAATATTTTAACATGTATTACATATATTCGCACATAATATATGTGTTACCCGGTATACTTTGTGTTACCAGGTACCAACCAGAAACATGTTCTGAAAGATATTTTAGTCATTTACAAGAGTGGACCATGGATATTCACTTAACAAAAAAAGGTAATGGGCATTTGTTGTATTTTGGTTTTGTTTGTGTAGATTACATCAATTTACTCTTTAAACTACCAACTAAAGATTTTCCTTCAAGATTTAAACTTAACAAGACAGTTTAAAGTTTTTTAATTTCAATGTAAGTCTCCACTTATGTCACATGGTATACTATTATATATTAATTTACTATAACTATGTCTTGACTGGAGTTTGTGTCGCAGGATATCACTAATTCCAAATTTCAGTGTTATAAGTCTCTCTTTCCCTCTCAATCCTAGTTGGAGTATGGGCGTATAAGTCTTGATGTCGAATAACAGAGTTGAATAAATGACCAACTTAAAATGGAGTCATTACAATAATCTTTAAGAATTTTTTTTTTTTTGAGCAAAACATATTTCATCTATTAAGGGTCCAATACATGATAGGCTGATTTTGAGGCCTCCTTTGGTCTGCAAAAATATTTTATAAAGCAAATAAAGTTAAACGAAGTAGCGATAATGGCGATGTCTGATAGGATGCCAAAGAGGTTGGTGAGCTTCTTTCCTGAAATTATTGCCTGGATTAATTGCAGAGAATCAAAGTAGATTATGAGATCTTGAATTACTTTCTCACTAGCATGGTATAGTGCTGCAATCACAACTATTCCTTTTGCCATTAGAGGGCTACTTATCCATGGGAAAATAGGTTCTCCGCCTATTCCGGTTGGTGGTAAGCATATCAAAGACTGACATTGAGCTAGATAAGCAGCGAAATGAACCAAGGTTGGTAGAGATAAAGGGCCCTCCAGTGGAATCAACTTCCACACCTCACAGATATATTCACAATTAAAGAGGATATGTTCCGCAGTCTCAGGATCTCCATATCTTTTGCAGCTGTCAGAATCTAAGATCGATCTTTGGAGTAGAGTGGTTCCGGTTGGTGGCGAGCATATCAGAGACTAACATTGGGATAGATAAGCAGCAAAAGGAACCGAAGTTGGTAGAGATAAAGGGTTCTCCAGTGGAATCAAGTTTCACACCTCACGGACATATCACAACTGAAGAGCATATGTTCCGCAATCTATGGATCTCCATATCTTTTGTAGCTATCAGAGTCAGAGTTTGAGATCGATATTTGGAGTATAGTGGTTCCAATTGTTAAGGTTATGTTCATAATTTTTCACATAACATATTATCTTTGGGTGAGTATAACGAGCTGACCATATTGACTTATTCTAGGAGAAGGGTGTAGGAGGATGGAGTAGAGGTTCTGAATGAGTTTGGGTTGAATGGTAGACATGACAACCTGACTTTACTGAATAACCACCATCCATGTTTGGTAGCCACACCAACTTATCTTCAACTATATGAGAAATTGATTTGATCAGGAGAATAACTGCTTCTAGGTGTGGCACTATGGATCTGATTTTTTCAAGGCTCCATCTAGAGGAGTTTTTTGCAAAAACGTCAAGGTCGATTGGAGTATTGTTGTTAGGGGACATTAGCCAAGAATCTCTCTAAAGAGATGTGTTTTTTCCATTTTCAATAACCTTTCCCATTTGTTTTTGCAGGAGATCACTACCAATTAGAGAACCTTTCAGTCCATGTGAGCATTGAGATGTCTAGTCATAGTCTAAGACAGTTAAGTTTGGGTAGTATCACCACTTGAGCATATAGGCAAGAAGGATTTTGAAATAGTCTCCAACTCACTTTTTCGATAAGTGTCGTATTCAAGCTTTGTATGTCTCTAAACCCTAACCTTCCATCTTTTTTTTTCTTTGCAAGCTTCTTCCAAGAGATCTAACATGTACTTTCTTTTCAGGGTTCGAGTCCCACCAAAACCGAGTCAATGTCGATTGGATTCTAGAGATCAAGCTAGCATGTAGCTTAGAGAAACTCATTGAGGAGGTAGGTATTGTTGTTAAAACCGATTTCAACATAATTAGTTTTCCCGCTTGTGATAGCCTTTTTGTTGACTATCTTGCAACTTTCTGCTTGATTCTTTCAACAATGTTATTGAATATATCCTTTTTTTCCTTGCCAAACAGCTCAGATAGACCCAAGTACTTTCCATTTCCTCCTTCTTTGGAGATTCGTAGCAGCGATTTTATCTTGTCTTGGGGTGACCTAAGGCGTTTTGGAGGCCAAGGTGATAACTGAATTTTGCTTGTTAATTATTTGGCCAGACACTAATTCATATTTGAATAGGATTTTCTTATTATCTCACAACTTTTATCTTCAGATTTGCAAAAAAACATAGTGTCATCTACTAAGATAATATGTCTGATGCATGAGATTTTGTTTTGCGACTCTTAAATTTGTCAAGGTACCATCTTCGTTTGCTTTTTGCATAAACCCGAGAGGACTTCACTACAAAAAATGAATAAGAACTTGGATAGTTGATCTCCTTACTACAAGAAAAAATTTGTATTGATACATTATATTTCGTAACAATATGAAGATATTGTTATGGATTTGTGAAGATTTGTAAATGGTTGCAATATAAGTGTCATAAATGCATATTAGTAACAAAAACGTCACAATAGACTCGTGACAAATAAATTTTGTAATAGTTTTATCACAAATCGTTACTGAATAGAGTCACAATGATTCGTAACAAACAAAATTCGTAACAAAATTGTATATAAAACGTCACAAATTATTACTAATATTCATAGTCACAATACAATTGTCACAATATGTCAAGTTTTTTGTAGTGAATGTCTTATTCTTCTTTGTGGTTGAACTTGTCCTTTTGATATCCCATACAAAAGAAAAGTATAGGAAACAAATGTCACACATAGCATGATCCATTGAATCCATTTCACATGAAAACCTAGCTTTTTAGGACCGCTTCTATGAATGACCATTCTAGTATATCGTATGCCTTGCTCATGTCAATCTTGATGACCACTCCACATGTCTTCTTTGCTTGGGACTGCTTTAAGTAGAATAATGTTTCATGCGTTATAAGAAGTGTTGTCTTGAATAGCTCTTCTAGGGACGAAAGTTTATTGGTTTCTGAGACTAGCTTTTGTATAAACGGTTGCAGCTGTATTTCATATAATTTTGAGACTATCTTATATTTGACATTGCATAGAGCTATTAGTCTATAATCTGCAACTGTTTTTGGATTTTCCTTCGTTGAGATGAGTATTTCCAATTAAAACCTTCTATCACATTCAGAGACTCTTTAACATGTAGTACTTTGAGATAAAAATGTATCCAATATAAAATACAACACATGCTGATTTGTTTTATTAATTATTACTATTAAGAAAAACTAACAATCAATGAAAGAAAGTTTTATTGAAGATTCAACAAAAATGAGATTTTATCTACTCCTCGATACAAGACTAACTATTATATTCTAAGGAGGGTGATTGAAACTATAATTTTAGCTAATTCTAGTTTTTTCTTAGAATCACCTGTTATTCAAACAATAAAATTTCTGAATCACTTATCAAATTTATTCAAAATCACTTGAAATGATTTACAGTCCCATGTTATTCAATTAATAATTTATCAAAATCATATCAAATCTCATGTTATTCAAATCATAATAACTCTTTTTAAAAATACTACTTAACATGATTTTGGGAGATTTGGAATAGATTTTTAGTTGAAAAAATATAATTCAAAATCTCACCCATGTGAGGTTTGATTTCAAAAATAAAAGGTGTGATTTCAATAACAAAATATATATTCGTTCTTCAAAAGGAAAATTGTGTCGGCAATATGCTGAAAGACAAAACAGCATCGGCATATACACAAACAAGAGAAGATCATCTTTAATGGAGCCTTTAAAAGAAAATCAGAAATTTATCACATCTTGGTTTGCAGAAGATAAGTTTTGACGAACAAAAACATAAAAAAAATATGAAACTCAAAATGAAAACCTCATGAATTTCCATAGACCAGCAAAGAAATAATAAATAGGATCAAAGAATGAATAAGTCATCAATAGAAAATGCAGAAGTCACTTGTAAGCTTTCTACAGACAACAAAACTTATGATGCACTATGACAGTGTAACTTTAGTTAAAATCTTCAAATAAAGCTTGGGTTGTTGAATTAAGCTTGAACATTGTAGCTTGTTGAGCAAGCAAGAGAATAGGCAAATTAGGGTTTGCTATATTTTAAGAGTTATCTAAGATATACATTTTCCTTTTTAGAGTAAGAAAACTTTAGTTTGCCAATAAATATTAGGGAGATACCAAAGTGTGGTATAACCTAAGAGATTCATTGTGTTTGTGGCTTTAGTTTTTGAGTGAGTTTTCTAAAGCAATAAAGAGAGCAATTCTTTATTAATCTCGTTGGTGTGTTTGCGATCCTTAGGACTTCAATTGGTATCAGAGCTAGGTTATAAGGAGATTGTTTTTGAAGTTAGGGTTTTTCGAATTTGGTGCACTTGATCAAGAGGAGCTTGGTCACGAAGAATTATGGAGGGATTACCAATAGTTCTTGGAGGAAAGAAAGATGGAGGATGATCTTCCTCTATTCAATGTCCTATGTTGAATTCAACGAATTACACCGTATGGGCTATGAGGATGAAAGTTTGTCTCAAAATTAATAAGGTATGGGAGGTCATTGAGAATGAAACAAACGATGTAGAAAAAAATAATCTAGCGATGGGATTATTATTTCAATCCATACTGGAATCGTTGATATTGCAAGTAGGCGAGCTTGATACGGCTAAGAAGATTTGGGAGTCGATTAAAACTAGGAACATGGGAGCTGAAAGAGTCAAGGAAGCAAGGTTATAAACTCTCATCACAGAATTTCGCTTAAAGATGAAAGAAACTGATAGCATTGATAACGTTGTGGGCAAGTTATCCGAAATTGCTTCGAAATCGGCTTCTCTAGGAGCATCCATTGAAGAAACAAAGTTAGTAAAGAAGTTTCTACAGAGTCTTCCACGAAAAAAATATATTCACATTGTGGCCTCACTTGAGCAAGTTCTAGATCTTAAAAATACAAGCTTTGAAGACATCATAGGGCGATTGAAAGCCTATGAAGAAAGGATCTTCGATGAAGAGGAGGAAACTCAAGATGATTAAAACAAGTTAATGTATACAAATACTCAAACAAGGAACTACATTCAAGATGATAATGGATCTTCTAGAGGAAGAGGACGAGGAGGTCATTCAAAAGGAAGAGGTCGAGGGAGAGGTAATGTGGATCGAGACTTGTCAAAAGTTGAATGTTATCGATGTAATAAACTTGGGCACTATGCTTCAAAGTGTCCAGATCGTCTCCTAAAATTGTAAGAAACTCAAGAGGATAATGTTAATGGTGATACACAAGAAGCCAATGATCTTCTCATGCACGAGGTGGTATACCTAAACGAGGAGAAGTGTATACCAAGTAAGTTTGAGACTAGCAATGGGGAGAATATTTGGTATTTAGATAATGGAGCAAGCAATCACATGACGGGTGATAAGCGATATTTCACAAGGATTGATGAAACCGTGACACGAAAAGTAAGGTTTGGTGATGATTTTCGTATAGACATCAAGGGAAAAGGTGTGATTTCTCTAGTTGATAGAAACGGTGAAACCAAAGTCATGACGAATGTTTACTACATACCGGGTTTGAAGAGTAACATAATTAGTCTTGGGCAAGCAACATAGTCAGGTTGTGATATTCGAATGAGAGGATAATTTTTGGTAATGTTTGATTGAGAAGGGAAGTTAATTGTCAAAGCCAAAAGGTTAAAAAAATGGCTATATAAAGTAAGGATGGAGATCAAAGATTCTTTTAGCCGAAACAAGTGATTCAACCAAGTGGCATGAAAGGCTAGGCATATTAATGTTGATACATTATCAAATATGATCAAGAAAGATTTGGTGAAAGGTCTACCAAAAGTCAAATTTGAGAAGAAGATTTGTGGATCGTGTCTACTAGGGAAGCAAACTCGACAAGTATTTCCTAAGACTACTAGTTATCAAGCCGATAAAGTCTTGGAGTTAGTTCATGGAGATTTGTGTGGACCTATAACACCAAAGACAGTAGCTAAAAATAGGTTTATCTTTGTACTCATTGATGATCATTCAAGGTACATGTGGACGGTTCTAATGTTTCGAAGAAAAAAGCCAAACATTGGTCACGAATTCTTGTCCATCTTGGAACCGAACCCTGCTCCAAGGTATATCGTTTGCTTGATCCTACTACTCAAAAGATTGTGGTGAGTAGAGATGTAGTATTTGATGAGACCAAAGGATGGAATTGGAATCACAAAGTTTCGGAGGAGAGTCAAGTAGGAAACTTTGAGGTGATTCGCGATTCTACAACACAAGAATCTAATCTCGATAAGGAGATAGATGATACAAGATCAAGTATTGATAAATCACTTGATGATCGAGTCAAGAGTGAAAAAGAGGATGTTTCTTCTCCGAATCAAGGGCAATCTACGTCTGAAGGAGAAGAAAATATGAATGGAGAGGACGAAGATGTTCATGAGGATAGTGAAGAAGTATCATTAAGAAGATCATCAAGGCATGTATCGAAAGCTAAATACCTTGAAGACTATGTTTTGATCTCTGAAGTCGAAGGTGAAAGGCTTTTGTTGTGCCTAGATGATGAACCTAGAAGTTTCAAAGAAGCAAAAGAACATAAGGAATGAATTTTTGCTTGAAAGGATGAGATCAATTCGATTGAAAAGAATGAAACATGGGAGTTAGTTGAAAAACCTGTAGGTGTTAAACCCATTGGACTCAATTGGGTATTTAAAATCAAGCGCAATGCAGATGGGAGTATCAACAAATACAAGTCAAGGCTTGTAGCCAAAGGATATGTTTAAAGACATAGGATAGATTATGAAGAAGTATTTGCACCGGTAGCAAGGCTTGAAACTATACGACTTCTTATTAATCTATCAGCTTCTAATGGCTGGGAAATACATCATTTAGATGTGAAGACGGCCTTTCTTAATGGAGAGTTATTAGAAACCGTCTATGTTACACAACCGGAGGGTTTTGAGGTCAAAGGAAGTGAAAACAAAGTTTACAAACTCAAGAAAGCTTGAATGGTTTAAAGCAAGCACCAAGGGCATAGAACATCAAGTTGAATCAAGTATTTAGAGATCTCAAGTTTGAAAGATGTAGCAAAGAGCTATCGGTTTACAAGAAGGTAATTTCGATGGAAATTCTTCTTATTGCGGTATATGTAGATAATTTGTTTGTTACCATAACAAGTAGACAAATCATTTATGAGTTTAAGGAGGAGATGGCTACAAAGTTTGAGATGAGTGATCTAGGTAAACTTACATATTATCTTGGAATGGAGATAAAGCAAACCGAAGGAGGAATAACGTTGTCACAAAACTGTTATGCACTAAAAATTCTCGAAGATGTGGGTATGAGTGAATGTAACTTGCTACACATTCCTATGGATTCGGGTTTAAGGTTGTCGAAGGCAACACATGAAAAGGAGATTGATGCCACGGATTTTAGAAGAAAAGTAGGATGTCTTCGTTACCTTTTACATACTAGACCAGACATGTCTTTTTGTGTTGGAGTTTTGAGTAGATACATGCAAAGTCGAAGAGAGTCACATGGAGCAGCAATGAAACGATGTTTAAAGTACTTAAAAGGAACAACTACTCTAGGATTATTCTTCAAAAGGGCTAAAACACAAGTACATAAGATAATTGGATATAGTGATAGTAGTCACAATGTTGATCCGGATGATGGTAGAAGCACAACCGGTCACATCTTCTACCTAAATGAATGTCGAATTACTTGGTGTTCACAAAAGCAAGAAACGGTTGCATTGTCATCTTGTGAAGCTGAATTCATGGCTGGAACTAAAGCTTCAAGACAAGCAATATGGCTTCAAGAGTTGCTAAGTGAAATCATGGGAATGACTTGTGAAAGAGTAACGATTATAATAGACAATAAATCAGCTATTGCTCTTACGAAGAATCCAATGTTTCATGGTAGAAGCAAACACATACACACTAGGTTTCACTTCATAAGAGAATGTGTTGAAAAGGGCCTAATCGAAGTTGAACACATTCCCGGAATAAGACAAAAGGCGGATATACTAACAAAGGCACTTGGAAGAATCAAGTTCAAAGAAATGAGGGACTTCATTGGTGTCCAAGATGTTGAAGAAATCGATTTCAAGCTTAAGGAGGAGTATGTTGAATTAAGCTTGAACATTGTAGCTTGTTGAGCAAGCAAGAAAATATGCAAATTAGGGTTTGCTATATTTTAGGAGTTATCTAAGATATACCTTTTCCTGTTTAGATTAGGAAAACTTTAGTTTGCGGAACTACCATTTTGAGTTTGTGGAACTACACCTTTTTGGTTTTGAATTTGTGGAACAACCACTTTTTTTGGGGGGGGGGCTTGTGGAACTACCACTTTTTTTGATATGAATCGACAAAAAACCTCTAAATGAATATTAACCATTTTTTTCTTCTTTCATTTAATACTATATAAAATAATCAAAATTATGAAAATAAAACTTTCTTTTAATTTCATATTTTTCTTCTCCAATATTTCGAAATTTTTATTCTTTAATCTTCAAATTCAATGCATTTAATAAGATATGAAATTATCAAAATTAAACATTAAAACCCTTTTTCAAATTTTTTTCTTTTTTAATATTCAAATTCAATACATTTAATAATATATGGAATTATCAAAATTAAACCCTAAACCCCCTAGGAAGCCTAAACCCAAGCAAAAGTATTAAAATTTTGATTATCTTTAAATTCAATGCATTTAGTAATATATGAAATTATCAAAATTAAATCTTAAACCCCTTAGGAAGCCTAAACCCAAGGGAAAATTTTAAAATTAATTTCATATTTTTCTTCTCCAATATTTTGAATTTTTTCTTTTTAAATTTTTTTATAAAATCTTCAAATTTATTGCATTTAATAATATATATGAAATTATCAAAACTAAACCCTAAACCCCTTAGAAAGCATAAACCCAAGGGAAAGTATTAAAATTTCTTTTCATTTCATATTTTTGTTCCCTAATTTTTGAATTGTTTCTTTTTTTTTTTAATTTTTAAAATCTTCAAATTCATTGCATTTAATAATATATATGAAATTATCAAAACTAAACCCTAAACCCCTTGGGAAGCCTAAACCCAAGGAAAAGTATTTAAATTTCTTTTGATTTCATATTTTTGTTCTCTAATTTTTGAATTTTTTTCTTTTTTTTTAATTTTTAAAATCTTCAAATTCATTGCATTTAATAATATATATTAAATTATCAAAACTAAACCCTAAACCCCTTAGGAAGCCTAAACCCAAAGGAAAATATTAAATCTTTTTTTTTGATTTCATATTTTTGTTCTCCAATTTTTGAATATATATATATATATATATATTTTTTTTTTTTCTTTAAAATCTTCAAACCCAAAACAAAACTAATTTAATTCAATTATAAAAAAAGTAAAGAAATGGATTGAAGGGGATAGTATAGTCTTTTTCCTTGCAAAATAATGACATTCTCATAAACTTTCTCAAAAATGTTATTTCAACAAGCTTTCTACAGTAAAAGTGGCATATCCATAATTGATCCAGAATATAAACCAAATGACCAGAAAAATTCTCCAGCGCACACCACTCCGAATATCTCTAGAAAATGTAAGAGTAGAACTAGGTTAATAAAGCAAACGTACATGGTCCCTGTGAAGCACATGTATTCATATCTGAATTAACTGTGGTCTCTTGATTCTAGGTTTTGTTATTCATGATGCCTCCCTAACAAAATGACTTCCAGTTACATTAGCAGCTAGTAGATGCCTTCAATTCACTATTAGGCCACTGATACGTGATTGAGACATTATTTTTGCAAAGAAACTGGTTGCCAACAAAAATTTTATCAAAAACAAAAAAAGAAACTGGTTGCTTTTCGATTCTTCCATTTTAAGAGAAACAACGGAGACAAAACATATTCTACCAACTACTAAACATATACTAGATTTGATCAAAAGCCAAGTTGATAATCCTACTAAACGTATATAATATTTCATTAACACTCAGGTCAAAGGAGAATTATAATCTTTTGAATCGACCACTTAAACAACATAATCAAAGTGTAATTGAAAAATTCATTACATATTCACTTCTTATGTAGAACTCTTTACGAGGAATGGCACTCTGTTTTTCTCCATATGCATATAATGTTGGTCAACATTCAATAGTTGAAGGGAAACAAAGACAAAAATTATAAATGTGTAGGGACTAGGGAGTAGAAAGAATCAAGAAGGATTTATATAAATATAATTGATCTCTTACGTGTGAAATACTCTCTTTTTATTTGATTTTATAAGATAAATAATCACTCTTGAAACATAAATCACTCAAAATCTCATAGTAGTTTATAATTAAATCTCTTAAAATCATCTTAGGATTTTGTTACAAAATTTTTTTATAAAAAAACAACTTAAATCATCCACAATAATCTCAAAACTCACATAAATCTCTCCAAAAATATCTATCAAAATCAAGATCTTATCAAATCACTTCAAATCCTAATTTCAATATACTCCCAAGTGTGTTTGCTATGATTGTAGATGACCCTTTGGCTGAATCCTTTTCTCTTTTTATACTTATTCTCTCATCTAGGTTTTCATATCTTTTTTTCTTTTATATTTTTCCTTGGTTGAATGGGATTTGATTTTATATTCATAGCGCCAAATATCTTTTCGGATGTATAGGGACAACTTTCCTTTCTTAACGTTACGATGATTTAGTCTGCAGACTTTCTTTTTTTAATTAGTGGGCTAGCGTGCTAGTTAGATTTGATTCATTCTATTACTTTGTCTTTGAGCTATGGACCTAGGTATGCCGAGGCCCACCGTTAACAAATATTGTTGTATGTTATAAAATTAAAGGCCCACCGTTAACAAATATTGTTGTATGTTATAAAATTATTCATTATATATGTGAATATAGTTCAACATGTTTGTTAAACAAGTAATCGTTTTCTCTAGTGTTTTCTTTGTAAAAATGTTATAGATGATAAGAAAGTAATTTGACTAAGTTTCAGTTTTTCTTTATAACTAAGAGGTTCAAATCTTCGGTTTTATTATGGCACGACCCAAAATTAGTCTTTACTTATACGGTTATATCGAACATGTTGTAAATCACTAGTCACGTGGTAAGTTTTGTTCTTTCGATGCTAATGATTTAGTTTATCAATGATGGTCATCTTATAACTTCTAGTTCTCTACATAATACTTGATGTTTGCATCAGAATAAAATTATATAAATAATCAAGAATATTTACGGTAAGAGAAAAGAAAAAACCAAAGAAGATATATGTACGCCGATAAATCTTTTTTTTATCTGAATAGATATATTAGAAAGCCTAAAAAGCAAACCTCTGAACAAAAAGAAAATAATTCTTACAAAGATACAAGGTAAGAAATATCTTGGAGAAAGAAAAAGATGATCACAAGCGATCTCTAGCAATAATAGGTTGCAACCATTGAGGTGCTCCAATTGCAAGATAAGATCTTAATCGACCATCTTGGATTATACTTCCAGCTAATTTTCTTGATGCCAATTTGTTTGCTGGAAGTCGTCACTATTTGAAAATTTTGAAAACAAGCTTTAGCTATGGCAATTTTCTGGATAAGAGATCTGAACCGAAGTCAGCCGTACGGTTTATTATTTGCTTCAATAAGAGCATCACAGTCTGAAACCAACATGATGTTATCAACGTGCAAATCCGACAAGCTCTGGAGAGTCCAAAGAAAATAACACAATTCTGCTTTAAATCTGGTTTTAGGTGCCACTAAAGCATCTCTGGCGTGAAAAAGGACTTGTCCTTCATGATTTCGTAATATCCATGCGGAACCAAAAAAAGAAAGCTTGCAATTCCACGTAATGGAGATGTTACACTTAACACTTCCTAAAACTGGTATGCACCATCTCGTTTGTGAAGGAGGTTCATAGCAGGAAAGTCTATGAGGGGATGATTGTTGATTTGCAGACTTCCACTCTTCTGCTTTTCCCATCGATGATGCAATTAGAATATCTACACCTTTAGACTTACTTGAGAAAGTAGAACTGTTTCTCTGTTTCCAAATATTCCAAAGTAGCCAAGGAATTGCTTCTCTAATACCCGTGTTAAGATTACTATTACGCATTTGTTCAAGGAACATAGCTAAATAGTTTTCAGTACTCCGTAACACATCACTGGGCAGAGAAGGAATACCAGTTTTCCTCCATATCTCCGCTAAGTATTCACACTCAAATAGCATATGAGAAATCATTTCAGGCTATTTTTTACATGTGGGACATATACTACTTACTTGAACACTTCTTCTACGAATACAGTCTGCTACTGCTAGGGCATTTGAAACTGCACGCCACAAGAAGAACTTGATCTTAGGTGCAGTTTTCATTTTCCAAATAGCTCCTTTCAACTTATTGACTCTTGTGTTGGACGAGCTTAATTTCATACTTCCAGTTTTTAATTTGTCCAACAACCAGCTGCCACTTTCACGGAATAACAACCTTCTCGTGTATGAATCCAGAACCAAGAATTAGGCAACTCCAAGCATGGAGGGTGTTTAAGAATAAGCTTAATGTCAACATGATTGAATAATTCCTGTAAACTCCTGTTATTCCATCCACCCTCTGTAGTAATCAGATCAGAAAATGTTCTGAATCAATGTACGTTGTACGTCTTTGAGGAACATGAGGGACAGAATCCAGAAACCATTTATCTTTCCATATTTTGGAGTTCCTTCCATCTCCAATATCTCTCAGCACACCTTTCTCTAGTAACTCTCGACCTTGTAAAATACTACGCCATGCGTATGATGGTCGTTGTCCTTGTACTGCGTTTAGAAAATCTTTAGAGTTATAGTAGCATGATTTATAAACCCTGGATAGTGAAGAATCTGTGTCCGAGTGAAGTCTCCAAGCTTGCTTGGGTAAAAGAGCTTGGTTAAAATTTGCTATGTCTTTAAACCCTACGCCTCCATGTTCTTTAGATTTACACAAATTGCTCCAAGAGACCCAATGTATCTTTCTCTTATCCTCAACATTATTCCACCAGAAACTACTGAGGGCAGTTGTAAGCTTCTGGCATTGGTGTTTTGTCAATTTAAAGCACGACATAGCGTATACTGGAAGCGCTAAACCAACTGACTTGATCAAGATTTCTTTACCACCAATGAAAAGAGTTTTCTTATACTATTTACACAACTCGAGATTAAAGTCTATTAGTTATAAAAGAGAGGAGCTCTCTTTTTGAACCACTACAACATTCCGGGAGACCAAGATACTTCCCGGCACCACCTTCTATTGTTATTCCAGTGAACATGCCTAGTAATCACTTCATAATTGGATCTATCTTGTCTCCATATGTTATTATCGATTTTAGGAAATTAATTTTCTTACCTGAAGCATCACCATACATTTTAAGTATGCAGAGAAGTTCTGAAGCTTCCGCAAACGTGGCTCTACACATAAAGAGGCTGTCATCCGCAAAAAGAAGGTGTTGAACCAATGGGCTTTGCTTTATGAGTCTAATACCCGATAAATATCGTGCATCCTCTGATCTTTTCATCGTATGAATCAATGCTTCCGCAAAAGTGGATCACCTTGACGTAGTCCTCTTTCCGGAGAAATAAAGCCATAAGCTTTATCGTTAAGTAGGACTGAATATGTTACAGTTCTGATACAAGATATGACCCAACGTATCCATTTGTTATCAAAACCCAGTTTCTTAAAGAGCTCCTCAAGAAAGTCTCATTCAACATGATCATAAGCCTTGGATATATCCGTCTTAATGGCCATGAATTCTTTGTTGCACCTCACATTGGCCTTAAGCCCGTGTATCATCTTATGAGCCACTAAGATGTTGTCCGAAATTAAGCATCCGGCAATGAAGGTACCCTGCATCTTTGAGACAATAAGTGGCAGCCACTTCTTGAGACGTTTGCTCATTATCCGGGATATAATTTTATAGCATACCGAAAAAAGACTTATAGGTCTTAGATCCGACATACTTGTAGGATTTGGTACCTTATCGATCAAGCAAAGTTGAGTATAATTCCATTCCTCAGGGAGATAGTTAGTGTCGAAGAAACTCTTCACTTCCTTAATCATCTGAGGGCCAACAATTACCCAATGGTGCTGGAAAAAGAACCCATTCATACCATCCGCTCCCGAAACTTACTCCATTGTATACCAAAAGTGGCTTCTTGAATCTCCATATCAGTGACTTGTTGTGTAAGCTCCTGTTTCATTTCCGGTGTAACACAAGGAGATAAACCATGTACGAGGTGCATTGCGTGTTCAGGTCTTGAGGAAGTGAATAGCCTCTGAAAATATTGGACCGCGATGCCTCCTTTAGATCCATTAGAAAACTGTTGTACACAATCTGAATTAATCAAAACAATTATTACACTTTAAGCTCTTCTAGCCTTATTGGAGTTATGGAAAAATTTGGAATTGTGATCACCATCACATAATCAAGTTTCATGGATTTTGCTGTTTCCAGAGTACTTTGTCCTCTCAGTATGTAGCAGCAATTTGACTTCGTAAATCTTTAATCACCTAGAAATTCGGTTGTAGTTTAGCTTCCTCTATTTCCAAACGGCTCTTAAGTCTCAGCAACAAATTCCTTGAATTGCAATTGTTAGATCGTTTCCATCTTGAAATTGCTTTTCTACAATCAGCTATTCGATCGAGAACACCACCTGTTATTAAACCTTCTCATCGTGACCACGCCTCTGATATAATTTGTTTAAACCTGGTTTCTTAGACCATTTTCGATCAAAAGGAATCTTTCCATTGTGAGGAAGAGAATCTGCATCTAAACGGATGCATATTGGGCGATGATCCGAGCCAATTCTATCCATAAAGAGCCCAAATGAAAGAGGAAAAAAATTAAACCACTCCACATGTTCAAGAGCTCAATCAAGACAACATTGTGTATATATTCTATTTCTAACACCCACCCAAGAGAAGTTGTTACCAGAGCATGTAATTTCACGTAAACAATAGTCAACCATCATGTTTCGAAATGGCATAAATGAAACTTCCGGCCTAGGAGGGCCACCTAACTTTTCATGGCTACAAAGCAACTCATTTAGGTCCCAAATCACTAGCCACACTTCTTCACGGTCATTACCAATGTCTATGAGTTTGTCCCAAACATCTTGACGTAGATGTCTTACTGGTTCTCCATATACAAAAGAGATGAAGAATGTAACAGAACCCACACCAACTTTGGTATCAATAACACATTTATTAGCTTGTAAAATTGTTACATCATAGGAGTTCTTCCAGAAAAGTGCTAAGCCACCACTAAGACCTTCTGGTTCTACAATATGACAATGCTCATATCCCAGTGACTTTTGTACATTAACCACGTGATCAATGGAGTTTTTCGTCTCCGCCGAAGTGCTCACGCCTCATTTCCCTTAAAATATGAATTGTCAAGTCGTTCCTCAATCCTTGACAATTCCAGCTCCATATGCTCATTGATCCTTCAATGGTTCCTCTTCCGGAACCACCTCTACATTAGTACGCTTTGCGCTTTTTAAGTCTCTATCTCATCCACTTTTTCCGCTACTTTCCTCATTGGTGTGAGATTTATGTCTTCCACCATAGGCATTTTAATTATGTAAATCACTTCTGTTCGTTTCCTAGTTTGTTGTCTTTTTCATTTACTTGGTCTTTTCCTAAACCGAGACGCTTTAGAAACAACTCCAGAAAAACTAGCCCCAGCATAGCCGGTTTGGAACACCGTTAGTTTGGGACCATACCAGATAGGTGATCAATGGCTAAATTAGAGGAAAGATTCGCTGTAGCAGACCGAGCTGCAGTAAAAGATGCAACCATCAATTTAGCACTCTTGTTGACATTCTGAACTCTAGGTTTGGTCGTTCCGGAGACAACAATTTGTTTCTCTTCATGTTTCGAGATCATTCTTCAGTTTCATCAACATGGGAGAAGTCATAGACCATACCTTTATCTTTGTTCATATCAGAGGTGATAGTTGCAGCGCTATTCTCACCAAAAATATGTTTACGGTCACTCAAGTCCTTATCTAAACCCCACACATGATGTCTGACACGTATCATCCTCGCTGTCTTCTCGTCCTGATCACTGGCCGACAGTAAGTACTTAAAACATCGAGAACATCATCTGAGATTAATTATCTACCCGTTTCTTGATCATACACATCACCAGCCGTGATAACACCACACAAAATGTCTTTTTTATCTAGTTTTCTAGCAACAAAGGTTGTGTTCTCTTTCGCACCAACCGTAGCATCAAAATGCCGGTTTTTGGCTATGAAAGGGCAGCGATTTCTATCGTGAATAAGACGATGACACCCATGAAATCTCTTCCTTAATCGCTCATACTCAAAAGTCACATTAACCACACTTCCTGAAGCCAATTCAAAATCACGAGAATTCTTGAGAGGTTTGTTAACATCTAAAACGACTTTAGCTCTGATAAACCCTTTGCTATGTGGCAGCAAGGGATTAACAAAATCTGCTATCTCTTTAATCACATCTTCGTCATACCACTCTATTGGTATCTTTCTCATCCGGATGCATACGAGAAGGATATGCAAGTAGTCTGCAAGTTGTTTTTCGTTCCATTTTTCCAAAATTATACCCTAATCTTCATATGTCCAAACCCCAGCCGAGAGGACATCTTGGAGATTCATTTCATTATCAAAAATGAACTGAAATCAATCCAAAGACAGAGCGAATCCTCTACAACGCGATTGAATTCTCCAAAGCTGGGGCATATCATGGATGAATTCTGTCATTCTCTGAAAGGTAGGGTTTATCAGCCGACCCATAATACTACACTGGATTCGTTCGACAACATTTGTCTTGGGAGTACAACAAAATTTAATCGGTTTTTCCTTATCCAAAGTCATCTCCTGCAAAGCCTTATCGATGCCTGAATCCATATACTTCTCAAAAACGTATACCCACAAAAACCCACACACACAAACTCCTTAACCACCAAGATAAGCTCTTATGTGAAATTCTCTACCACAAACTATCAAGCAAAGAAAAATCAAAAGGTAAGGTGAAATCACGACAAAGCAGAGTACGACGGCATGATACCTCATTCCTTTTCCTAGGGTTCTACCCAAGAGTATTAAAGGCGTAGACCACAAGTAACGCAAGTTTTACGCAAAATCTTCGAAAAGAATTTTACAAAAGAAAATATTCCTAACAAGAAAAGGAAATATTCCAAAATCTCCAACTCAACCCACTAGAGACAAACTCTCTGATCTGAGAAGAGAGTCCTAAGCCCTTCTATTGGGAAATCTGTTTTAATCTGAGAAATACACCGATAAATATAGTGGACAGTATAATATAATATCAAATATTAACCGATACTTGAGATTACTTAAACTAACCTATTATATAAAGTACATATCTCTAATTTTTCTAATACACTGAATATAGAATATAATCCTTCTCTTCAATTCTAAGCTACCTTTCAAAAGCGTGTGGAATATATGTAAGATATATCTTACTTAATATGGCAATTACATATATACTTAAATTTATATTATATCCGTCTCTCATCATTGTGTCAAATCTTTGGACTAATGGAAAATTATCACATATGATACGAAGATTTACTTGGAGAAATGGTGCTGACGACTTAGCTCTTTCTTTCTTATATGTTTCACATTTTGATAGTAATTATTTATAAGTTCTGCTATATTGTATAGGCATAGAACTATATATGAACGTAGTATTTAGTAGTAATTTAGTAAATATCAGCAAAGCTAACTATAACTGAAGATATATCGTTGTATAAAATGCTAATGCAGTATTAGGATTCGTCAATTTATCCGACAGTAAAAACAAGTAATTTATAAGCTACATTATATAATTAAACTTGTAACTGTCTGATCCAATAATTACAAATCTCCTAAACAGATTTGTGCCTCTCGTGGGAACACGCCATAGATTAGCATGAAACGTTAAACTGAAGATTAACATGTTTATTACAATAGTAAAGACGAAATCGTGAGTATTATAATAAAGACAGTCGTACATAGATTAACATTTTGTCAAACCAAACCGTCATATAGTTGTAAAAGTCTGCGCATATATGTTTATTCATGTGATATGTTCAAAGAAACTAAATCTCTTCTCGATAGTTTGACAAAAAAATAAAGTTTAATAATACTCTGTATTTAGCCTTTTTAAAGAGTACACAATCTTAACACTTTAAATTTAAGTAACGTCAATATCTTATTATCCATTCGTACATAATAATAATGGTACGCGTGTGCGTATCACAGAAAAGGCCTGATAGCACATGGAGCCAAAAACCCTCCATAAAATGAGGTGGTCAGTAACTTGGAACACAAGTTTCACCAACTGTACTTCCCAATGATCCTGCCGCAGATTTCCCATTCAACGCACACACATAACCCTCAAAGCAACAATCTCTTTATAATGACCTAAATCTCACCAACACTTGTACTTTTCTCTAGTTCAACAATGGCTTTTGGCAATATCCAAGAACCAGACGGAGAGATCTTAAAAAATGTTTGGGCGAATTTCATCAGCAACGAACAAACCGAGAAAAGATCAATCCATGTTCCTGAAGTTTCTAGAACTTGGGAGGCATTACCTACACTTGATGACGATCCAAAAGATTCTACGGAATGGCTTCCAAGCTTCGATATGTCGATGGAGGCCAAGGAATGGACAGAGATTCTCGACTTGATGGCTTCTTGCCCAACCAAAACCAATCCTGACCCATTAACCAACCATACCACTGATTCTTGTTCTTTGTCTTCTCGAGTTTCTTCCAAAACAAAGAAATACAGAGGAGTAAGAAGGCGTCCGTGGGGAAAATATGCTGCAGAAATCAGGGATTCGAGGAGAAACGGTGTTAGGGTTTGGCTCGGAACGTTTCAGACTGCAGAAGAAGCAGCTATGGCTTATGATAAAGCCGCTGTTAGAATCCGAGGAACTCAAAAAGCTCACACAAATTTTCAACTCGAGACAGTTATAAAAGCTATGGAAATGGATAGTTGCCCTAAATTCTACCCGACAGACAGCTCAAATACGTTCCAACCGTTCAGAAGCAGTCGTGAATTTGAATTGAGAACGGGAAAAGAGGCGATTAGGGCTTATGATAAAGTCGTTGATGGGATGGTTGAAAACCATTGTGTCCTTAGTTGTTGTTCAACTAATAAGGAGCACTCAGACACTTGTGGATTGCTTGGGAGTGAAGGAAGTTGCTATGGTTCAAGAAAAAGACGAAGAATTGATGAAGATTGTATGTTTCAACAAGTTGGAATGAAGCATATGATTAGTGAAGATGAGACATTATATGATGTGTTTGGTATGTTTGAGTTCGAGGATTTGGGCAGTGATTACTTGGACACGTTATTATCTTCTTTTTGACTGAAAAACATTTGACATTATTTTTAGTTATTATACATATGACATGTATATAATAATGTAATCTTATAAGACATTCATTCATTCTATATATTATATTTTTTCACATACAAAACTGTATATATGAGATATGGTTTTTAGGGTATCAATATATTCTTACAATTCGATTTCTGAACTTATTTAATTAATTAAGGTGCATAATACATATAGATCTCATTTATTTGTGCATCTAGCTGCTTCATTCAAATGGCCTATATTGGAGGTGGACCGTACCCATACAGTCCATCCCATATAATTTCGATAGGTCCACAGAACATTTAGCAGAAACAAGATGCAACGCGTTCCGTTCGCATCTACTGATGGCATGTACCACTCCTCGGCATATACTCTAATGGTGTAAACACTACAAGAAAATGTCCATATAGTTACTGATTTATCGGTTGCTATATCTCAATATCGGTTGCAGATTTAAACTTTGCAACCGTTAGCAACCAAAATTTTTGTTTGCGTATTGATGGTAGCTAAATAACATTTGGTGGCGAGTAGTGGCGAACCGTGGCTGTTTAGCAACTGCATCGCAACAGAACAAATAGGTCGCTAAAGAGCCACCAAATTGCAACTATTTAATCAGTATCAATTAGCAACTCATTTAGCCACTTGACAAGTAGTACCTAATTTAGCTACAGCTTTAGTCACTAAACCAATGGTTGCTATCTCATAATAGCAACTGTTTGGTGACTGATTAATTGATATTGTATCGTAAGTGAATTAGCCACAAAATATTGGTAGCCTTATTAGACAATGTATATGGTGGTAGTAAAAGATATTTGGCCACTATTTTTACAAATTAAAATTAGTATTTTTTTTTTGGTCTAACATTGGACCACAACTAGCCGGCCCATTAACCAAGTTCCTGCATAGTGCAGGCAGCAAAATTTGATCCTGAAATGTGCAAGTGCACATGCTTTTAGTAGATTTACTGCTTGTCACTAAGCTAAAGGCTATTTGCAAAAATTATTATTATGTAATTTTTCTATAATATTAGTTTTATTCATATACAAAATCAAACATAAACTAAATATTAATAATTAAAATGAGTCATGATACAATTTAGTTTCAAAATATTGGCCAATTACATATAGCGATTACATACAAAAAATTATTAGCCTAAAGTAGCATTAGCCGACGTTAACTTAGTTCCAAAAATATAGAACTTTCAACACATATTAAGCCTATTTTTTACAACAAAAATTAGCCTACTTTCTTAAGTTCTAGTGGAAGATAAAGACATAGAAGTTAATAACTTAAGCATCAATTTCATAATCACCTACACTCACATCCAAATCAAGTCCAGGAGACTGTGGAGGAGCTGGTTGAGTTGTTGGCCTAGATGGAGGAGTTGGTGTAGTTGTTGGCCTAGATGGAGGACTTGGCGTAGTTGCACCTCTTGTTAGTGTTTGAAGAAGTTGATCAAGAGAAGCTTGCATTGTGTCAAACTTCGCACCAAGGCTGGAAACATGTGATTCATTTTTGCAAACTCTATCTCCAAATTAACTTGAGTTGAATGATATGGTGTGACTTGAGTTGAATGATATGGTGTGGACGTTTTAGACAATTCGCCTTAATTAAACTGAACTAAGCCTAGACCAAATCGATAACCTTTGACAATGGGAATATGCTATTCAAAAAAGAAAGTGTGACAAACACGAATCAATTAAACAATTATAAATTGAATCCAATATTAAAAACAGAAAGAAAAAATCTATTCAAAAGAGCTGGAGTTGGTGTTGAAACAATGGACACTTCTTCACTATCATCAGAATCAAGAGTAGGTGTTGAAATTTTAGTTGCTAAGTTACGAACATCTTCTCAGCTTTCTTGTCCACAAAAGTAGTACCATCTGATTTTGTGTGAGTCCTCTTAATCAAATATGGAATTGATGGCATAACACCATTGTTTGTCTCAGCCTAAAAAAAACTAGACATATTGTGAAACATAAAACCACACAATTATGCATCCTAAGTAAAATAAAAATAACATTCTTTTTACCATTTCAAATTGAATTTTGGCAAATAACTTTGAACATGCAGTGTGGCGATGCTCTCCAAGACCATCTCGCTGAGATTTTCTTGCCTCACTACAGATTTTGGACTTTTTTTATTGCGGCAGGTGTGTCCCAACGTTTTAACAACATATTCCAACTATTACCGCTCACAAAATCCGGTTTGACTCTAACTTGTTTTTCCTTGTTGATCATATTCTTGATTAACTCCTGAAGCTGCTTGCGGTATAATTTGACAATCACATCATAATTCCATTTCCCAGTAAAAGCGTTGCTGAAATTTTATAAAAAAATTGTAAATGGAAAACCAGCAAGTGATCATAAAAAAAAACAGATCTAGGAGTAAGAACATACCACAAACTTTGACCACCATTGAACTTGTTCTGGTGGAACATCTTGTAGACAACTCCATCCACCATTGTGACCATTTTGGTATATGGAACTGATATCAAGCCTAACACAATTGTCAGGTCCAAACCTAACAAACAAAGAGGATAACATCAAAGTTACATTAGAGAAAAAGTGATAACATCAACAAATAAAGAGAAAACAAACAACCTGAATCACGTTATCATATAAGAAACAAAAGGAAAAATGATAACAACAACCCAAGTCAAAACAAGAGTCAACCATACTATTCTTATGGAACCATATAAGAGTTCTTAACAAGTTCCCTTAGTTGCTTCTTTCTTATAATTATCTCTTTCCAACTCAACAGTTAATAAATTAATGGAATACTAGCTAAGGTTGCAAACAAATATAAGTTACAGGACAAACAATTTTTGATAAACAAAGAACAAATCTTTGTTGTAGCCCACAACTAACAGAAAAAATTAACACAATATGCTCTATGACCATTTCTATCAGCTTCACAAAAACAAATCAAAAGTTTGAACAAACAAAGCTAAAATCATTTGGTCTGTCACCATTTCTATCAGCTTCACAAAACAAATCAAAAGTAATCTAAAATAAAGTACTTACCAAAAATCCTTGGGTCGATTCGGTCTATTAGGATGTAACCGTGGCTTGAGTTGAGAAGATGGAGACACCAGTATCTCATCCAAGCTCATTGGCTGGGTGTAGCTGATGCTGCAGAAGAATTGACTCCAACGCTTCCTGATGGCGTTGAATCTCTCCTTACTCGAGGCACAGAGCGAACAGGGATTCATAGTCGAACCTAAGGAAAAGTGAAACTGATTTGGTCGAATAGAAGCAGAGAATAATCAGAGAAGAAGAGGAGAAGAAACAGAGAAGAAGAGGATGAAGCAGAGAAGAATTCCGCAGAGGAGAAGCAAAATTTGGCAGAAGAGAAATAGAAATGAAGATGAAATCTCGTGGAGGAGAAAGTAGAAAAGACTTATGGTTTCTTTTTTTTTTTGGTTGCTACGAAATAATTAGGGGAATTTTTCCCGGGCCCAAAATCAATTTCTCAGGCCAAATTAGTGATCTATACTCTAAAGTATTTTTAGGCGGTTTAACGAAAAAGGTGAAAAATTTTGGTTTTAAGAAAACTGAAATTTGGTATTGTCATCAATAACATAAACGAAAGAGATCAACGATTCAACATCAATAACTAATAATTATATAAGTCAATTAGATAAAATTAAAATATTTATTCATGATTAATATTTAAATATATAAAGTGTAATGATATCCCAAAAGCGATCTACTTTACAGTTATTTTATAAGTGGATATATGAATTTCTTTTAACAAAATCTTATGCAAAATCAATTCACACATACATATATATATATATATGCATATAAAAAGAGACATGACACAAATATGATAAAATCCTTTTAAAATACGAATTAATTCAAATAACATAACACAAGACAACAAAAAATATAACTTAAGGGCATAATGTTTTTTAAAAATACATTGATCACTCTAAACGTTTGAGTCATAGTTTTCATATTCATCTGCATCCTCATCTTCGGCTGAATCATAGTCTTCTTCCTCGTTTTCAGTTGAACCACAATTTTCTTCCTCGTCTTCAGTTCCTTCTGCAATGGTTTCACCATTCATATGGAGAAATTTCCTTGCAATTTAATAGTAGAAATGTTTGAAGCACATAAGCATCTTGATCCTTAAGCCAGCCCTTGCACACATTTCCCACAACACGACCAATGGGCTGAAATAGACTCGGAATACCAGGATGTGTATAGCTCGTTTGAATATTGCATTCCATTACACTCTCTTCTCCATTACACTCCCTTCTCCATTACACTCCCTTTTCTACTCCATGTATCCATAAATCTTTAGCTCCTCTATCAATGGCTCCAATGATAGCTACCTGATATACATGCATTTTACCCCATTTAGCTGCACAATTCACATCCGTTTGCATTCATTCTCATTGCATATTCAACATTTTAGAGTCCTTTTAGGCTTGCATTGCATTCATTATGCATACACGTTGCATTTGGAGCATCTCAGGTACTTTTGAGCTTATTGGAGCATTCTGGAGTGGATATGACATAAAGACTACAAGGATCAGCCTAAGACAAAGCGCTTGAACAGAAGGCCTTGCGAACTGAAGATTTCACAAGCCAAATTAGTCCAACCCGTCAGTCAGACTTGATTGGAGCACTCGACACCCAGACTCGCCAGTTCCAGCGAGTATAGCCAAGATGAACCAAGCCAAACAACAAAATTGAAGCATTCGTAGCCTGAACTCGCCTGTGACCAAGAAGCTGAGACTTTTGGAAAGTGACAGAAGTTGAATGCTCAGACTCGCCAAGTCAGACTCTCCAATAAGCCTTGAAGCAGCATCAACCGACTTTATTATTTTGACCGACCTTATCTGATGCTGACTCGGATTAGGGTTTTTATGTTTGGGGGTCTATAAATACCCCTTAAAGCAAAAAAAACGTTGTAACCTAGTTTTTACTCTTTTCGGCCAGTCCTGAAGCAGTTTCTTATTTCCTTTGTCATTGTTCTTTGCCTCTTTGATGAAAACTTTGGATCTTTATTGAATTTCAAGTTCGGTTAGTTAATCGATCTCGTTTTTAGCTTATATTGTAGTTTTTCATTATGTCTTTCATTCCTATGCTTGAGTTTGTGCTTTCCACCATGCTTAGTGAGTAGTTTGCTTAGGATTTTGAAAGGAGATGGAGCAGATCTAGGTCCAGCCATGGTGTTTCTCTTTTGTTTGCTTAAATTCTATCATAGGTCTTGCTAGATTGAATGATCTTAATGCTTGTTTCAACCTGATCACTTGAAAGATGATTTCTAGCTGTCATGATTGAAAGGTGTTTAATGATATGCTAGGCTTAGTTTGATCTAAGATTAGCTTTTCTGACCCAAGAGATTGGTTGTTCAGAAGGTTAGTTGGTTGTTTAGGATTGTTTCTTCGTGTCAGTCTGAGTGTGTAATCACCAAGAGATTTGGGTTATGTCACACTTGGATTGAGATGTCTCGACCATGAGAATGACCTGATTGTCTGATTCTTGAATCCTTAGCCTAAGACTTGCTTAATAGGTTGCTAGATAAGATCCAAAACCCATGGTTAGGCTGAGATCACTGACTCTACTCTCCTCATGAACCCACTTTTATCATTCATTACTTCTAGCCTATTACTCTATTTTGTGTTAAATTTCTCTGTTCGCAACAGCCTGTTTTTAGTTTATTGCTCAGTCTTCATACTTTGTTTTTTATCCTGTTAGTTGATTGTGACAACATCACCTTGTTTTGATTTTGCTTGAATTAAAACAGCACCCCATACCCTCAGTGACAGAAACACAGTTTGGTTTGATACCTATTGTATTACAATAGATTTGATAACGTTAAGGCAAAAAACCTTGTTATTAAATTGGCGCCGTTGCCAAATAAGTGTTTTGCTTGCTACATTTAGAGTCAAACGCTTTCTACAATCAAGTTTTTATTTTTCTTTGTCACTAACTCGAGCTTCAAACTTGTTCGTTCTGTCTTTGGTGCGTTTTAGGTCAGCTCGCTAGCCAACTCACTAGTCACCCTGCTAGTTGTGTCATTCAAGACTATTTTGCTACGTTGATGCCCCACACTCGATCCAAAGGACATCAGAACTTGTTCAACCCTCTAGACAACTTCTAATTGCTTCAAAGAGAACTAAGAGAACAAAGGGGTAGGATCAAGGTTCCGAACACTGAACAGGTCAAGATGAACGATAACACTATGCATGATAGCTCAACTGATGGCAACCAGCAACAATTCCACATTACTTCACTAGTTTAACCTCCACCTCGAAGGACTAGACAAATTGGAGCTGGTGACGCACCAAGTATTCAAACTCAGAGGCATGGAATTCGACCTCCACCAATTCCAAACAACAACTTCGAGATCAAGAGCGGTCTCATTACTATGGTGCAGAACAACAAATTTCATGGTCTGCCAGCAGACAATCCACTCGACCATCTCGACGAGTTTAAGAGGATTTGTGGCCTAATTCGGATCAATGGCCTATCTGAAGATGCCTTGAAGCTTCTTCTATTCCCATTCTCACTTGGTGATAAGGCTCATTTCTGTGAGAAGCACCTTCCTCAAGGACTCATAACCACTTGGGTTGACTGCAAAAGGGTCTTTCTAGGTAAGTTCTTCTCCACCTTTAGAACTGGTAAGCTGTGAAATTCTATCTCCAACTTTGTTCAGAGTGGCACAGAATCTCTAGCTGAAGCCGGGGAGCATAACAAGATATATCAGTCCCAGTGCCCACGTCATGGTTTCTATGAAGAAACCATCCTGAGCTAGTTTTACAGAGGTAGTCAGCCCAAACTTCCAATGTTCTTGGATATAGCTAGCAACGGGAATTTCTTGAACAAAGACGTGGATGAGGATCGTGAGTTGATTGAGAATTTGGCACTTGTTGATGGCCAATATAGGGAAGACTATGATCATACTGAGCGAAGGTCGAGTGAATCCGATTCGGTTAGTCGCAAAGAGCTAAAGAGTTTGAGTGACAAGATATATAAGCTGCTACTTGTTCATCACAAGCATGTCAATCTTGTTGAAGAGGATCAAGCTCAAAAAGGGGAGGATGAGATGGTTGCTGAAATCAGTTTTATGCAGAACTAAGGAGGTCAGCGATAGTGGAACAACTACAAGAATAACAACCTCTCCTACAGAAGCAACAATGTAGCTAACTCGAAAGATCAAGTTTATCCATTGAAGCCTACTCAGAAAAAGGCTTGGATACCTAAGCAACAATACTACCAAAGCTTCCAGCCTGTGCCACAAGCTTCAACGTTAAATAAGCAAGAACCTTCAGACATCTTGGAGATGCTTCAGCAGATTCGACAGGGCTAGACTACACAAGCTGCAGAATTTACCAAGCAGTTTGCTGAGGTACATCGTAAGATAGACACCTCTCATAATGACTTGAACTGCAAATTCGAGACTTTGAATGCTAGGCTCAAGTATGTTGAAAGCCAGCAAGCTTCTGCATCAGTTAAGATTCAGGGTCAATTACCAGGTAAAGTAGTTCAGAACCCAAAGGAGTATACAACTCAATCGATTACACTCAGAAGCGGTAAAGAACTTCCACAACAAGCTGCACAGACTAAGGACACTGAGGACAGTGTGAACCAAGAAGGGGAGGGAAAACAAGCTGGAAAATCACCCCCAAGCCTCACCAGTCAAGCTTGCCAATCAGACCATCGAGTTGAGCCTGCAGACGCTACAAAACCAACTTTCAAACCCACAACTCTGAACCCCAATACTATCACACCTAAGGCACCTTTCCCAGCTCGCCTCAAGAAGGATCAAACGCAGAAATACAGAGAGATTTTTAAGAAGCAAATGAATGAGGTTGAGCTGAAAATTCCATTGCTAGATGCGTTTGCTCTAATTCCCCAATATCAAAAATTTTTGAAGGAGGCCATCAGAGAGAAGGTTCACTCAGTTGCAGGTTTGGATATAAAGAGCTATGAGTGTAAAGCTGTTGCTGAAGCTAAGGTTATGTTGAATAAGTTAAAGGATCCATGAACGTTTACTCTACCATGCTCATTGGGCCATCTCCATTTTAAGAAGGGGCTATGTGATCTGGGAGCCTCGATAAGCCTGATGCCATTCACAGTAGCCAAGAGGCTGGGCTTCAATAACTACACACTTAGCAAGTTGTCTCTTGTGCTAGTTGACAGGAGTACACGCTCACCACATGGCCTGCTGGAGAATTTGCCTATCAGGATTGACAATGTTGAAGTCCCTACTGACTTCATAGTGATTAACATGGACGAAGAGCCTCAGGACCCACTGCTTTTGGGAAGGCTATTCTAGCTTCAGTCGGAGCAACAATAGATGTAAAGAACAAGACCATTGAGCTAGATTTGGGTGGTAACAAAAAATTGGGGTTTGATCTAAACGAAGAATCGAGGAGACCAACGATTGAAGGTCAAAGCTTTACAGTAACTGAACTGAATGAGGATTCAGGAGCTGAGAATGAACAGGAGGGAACTCTGGTTTCTCTCCCAAAATCACAATAAGCTAAAGTGTGAAGAGTCGAGCTTGAGACTCTAAACAAGTGCACTTGGGAGGCAATCCCATGATTATCCTTTTTTATATATCCTTTGCTTTTATTTACAAGTTTTTCTTTGCATTACTAGAATATTTTGCCTAAGTTTAATTTTGTGGTGATTTAGTCTTTGAGTATAGAGCTTACTTATTAGGTTGATGATGATGTGCTGAGTGAGTGGTGGCATAGGGGACATCCTACTCACTTAGTGATCCTCTATTGCTCATCCTACTTACTCTCTCATGTACATCATCTATCCTCTTTGGTTATTTTGGTTTGATCTTGCAATAATCACTGATTTGCTCACACTAAGCCTTTCCTAGATACGTGTTTCTTGCCTTTTTATGTCTTTGTCGTGTAGGAACTTGATCAGAAAGGGGAAAAATCAACCCCAGTGGTGATACTTGATCAACCGACTCGGCCTGGAGACCAAGTTGAAGTTTCTGATGCTCAAAAACAGTCAGTTCCCCCTGAAACATGGAAACCATTCGTTCCTCCACCTTATAAACCACAACTCCCTTTCCCCCAGAGGTTTAAAAGGATGTTGCTGAGAAGTACAAAGCTCTTTTTGATAAGCAAATTTAAGGCATTGAACTCAAGGTTCCCATACTGGATGCTTTAATGTTGATGCCTCTATATCAAAAATTCCTCAAAGATGTAGTTAAGGAGAGAACAAAGGAGGTTGAAAGAATGGTTGTGCTCACTCATGAGATTAANGTTGAAGGAATGGTGGTGCTCACTCTTGAGATCAGTGCTATTATCCAGAGAAAGATTGTTCCAAAGAAGCTTGATGACCCTGGTACCTTTACAATTCCTTGTGCACTTGGACCTTTATCCTTCAACAAATGCCTATGTGACCTTGGTGCTTCGATAAGTCTCATGTCTCTGTCAGTTGCAAAGAGATTAGGATTTAGTGACTACAAATCATGCAAGATATCTCTAATTTTGGCAGATAGGTCAGTGAGGATCACATATAATGTTTTAGAGGATGTCCCTGTGAAGGTTGGTGGAATTGAAATACCAACTGACTTTGTTGTTTTGGAAATGGATGAGGAACCTAAGGACCCATTGTTCTTTGGAAGACCTTTCTTAGCCACTGCTGGTGCTCTGATTGATGTGAAGAATGGGATAATTGAGTTGAATTTGGGTCATGACTTCAAGATGAAGTTTAACATAAAGGAAGTCATGAAGAAACCAACCATTGAATGTCAGTTGTTTTTAGTTCAGCAAATGGATGCTTTAGCGGATGAGCTATTGGAGGAATTAGCAGTAGAAGATCAACTACAAGTGACTTTGACTAAACGAGCTGCAGAAGGTTATTTGACTAAGGAAGTTGAATGCTATGAGAAGTTGCTGGACTCACATAGATCTGTAAATGAGT